>CAOGCB010464861.1:0-17421 GCA_948266635.1 Cnidoscolus chayamansa | reverse complement strand
TCCTCCTTCTTCTTCTACTTCTTCTTCTTCTCCTTCTTCTTCTTCTCCTTCTTCTCCTTCTCCTCCTTCTTCTTCTTCTCCTTCTCCTTCTTCTCCTTCTTCTCCTTCTCCTCCTTCTCCTTCTGCTTCTTCTTCTCCTCCTTCTCCTTCTCCTCCTTCTTCACCTTCTCCTCCTTCTCCTCCTTCTCCTTCTTCTTCTTCTTCTCCTCCTTCTCCTTCTACTACTCCTCCTCCTTCTTCTCCTTCTTCTTCTCCTTCTTCTTCTTCTTCTCCTCCTTCTTCTTCTTCTCCTTCTCTTCCTTCTTCTCCTTCTGCTTCTTCTTCTCCTCTTTCTCCTTCTCCTCCTTCTCCTCCTTCTTCTTCTTCTTCTTCTCCTTCTCCTTCTCCTTCTCCTTCTCCTTCTACTTCTCCTTTTCCTTCTCCTCTCCTCCTCCTCCTCTTCTCCTTCTCCTTCTCCTTCTCCTTCTCCTTCTCCTTCTCCTTCTCCTTCTCCTTCTCCTTGTCCTTCTCCTCTCCTCCTCCTCCTCCTCCTCCCTCTTTTTCTCTTTCTCCTTGTCCTTCTCCTTCTCCTTCTCCTTCTCCAGTCTTCCTCAAAATCACCCACTGACCAGCATGCATCAATTCCTATAGTCCCAACTTCCAAACCTACTAAGCCTCCTAGAGCTTCAAAGCCAGCAGCACCTCCTTGGAGAAGTACAAGACATGGTCTGATAACCAAACCTGTCAAACCTGGAGAATCTGGAAGCGAAGCAAAGCACTTTTATCTCTGATTTTCTTAGAATCATTAGAATTAAGTCTTAAAATGCTAAGAAAAACATATGTTATCAACACTTTTGTTTGAAATATTGTGAATTTATGCCTAATATCAAAATATTTTTGGTACACTTGTCCGCATTTATTAATCTTACTCATTTGTATGCTTATGAATTATGTTTGTGAAATTAATGATATTGTAACACCCGAGATTTGATGACTGCCGCTACAACCAACATATATCCTTTCCAACATGCTTTGTCCTCATTCACATGCTTTTTGGAGAACTTCCCATAAGGTCACCCATCTTGTAATTGCTACAAGCTAAGCACACTTAACAAGGTGCACCTTCCTTTTCGGGAGCCTTACGGTATCTCATCACATAAAATATGTTTATATTAATCTAATTAAGTTAATAGATTATAGAAATAAAATATGCATAATAGAAAAAATTTATGCACAAGATAAGTAAATATAACAAGGTAGAGAACATATAAAGGCAATTAAGTGGCGCATCCTACTCGGATCTTCATAGGTCTGGGTAGAGGGTGCTACAGATATCATGTTGACTTTGATCTGTGTGATAATACTGCTTCTATTGAAAGTCATTTAAATCTGGGTATTTCTACTCTTCCAATCCCCCAAATCTCTTTTTAATTTATGACAAAAAAAGGGAGAAGAATCATGAAATTAGATGTGCTTATGCTAATATACTTACTGTGAATGAAATTAACCTACAAATGTGCCTGCTGTGAATAAAAGAAATTAGCCTGGTTGGAAATTTGAATTCTACTTGAGCTTAATATTTTTTAGAATATTGAATGAAATGAAATTAGCTTGTTATATATCTGCTAATTGAAAGTTGTCCATAAGTTACCAAGCTAAATATATCACTACAATGAGATTGAAAAAGTTGTCTATAGCCAATGATGCAAAATAAATTTAGCCAATAGTAAGAACAAACTGACAATGATAAATGAAATTAGCCAAGGACAGGATGAAAACAGAATATGTGTTTCAGGGAGAGATAAATCACTGCACGAACTCAGGGGGAGCATTCTCTATAAATTTATGTCCCCCATTTGAAAATATATATGTTGTCTTATGTTTCAAATTTTTCATGAGTTCATTGAGTTTTGTGATCATCAAAATGGGGGAGATTGTTGATCCCATAAGGAGAAAATTGATTTTGATGATCACAAAACTAAATAAAAATGTGGTGACAATTACTTGAGAATTTCAGAGTAAATATACAGCTTGAATTAAAGAAGAAGACAAAATGGATGACAAGAAGATCAAGACAAAAAGAGATGAAGAACGAGTCGACTTAGGCACAAACATATAAGAAAAGTGAGTTTTGATTTTGCCAAAAGTAAATGTCTCTTTCATAAAAAGATTTCAAGACAAATTTGCAGAACACATTTCTAAAATCAAGAAAAGTCATATTTTGAGCAAAAATTAGCTAAGCTAATTTTGCAACTATACTCTTCTGAAAAACAGTTTTGAATAAAATTAGCCAAACTAGTTTTCAAAATTAGCACTCTATTTTTAGCTAATTTTAGAATCAAAATATTTTTAGCTAAGCTAATATGGAGTAAGAACTAACAGAAGCCTGACATAGTACGGCTGCACAGTTTGCGCAGCAATATGCGAGACTCTAATGGCTATAAAACTAGCCATTTTGTTGTCCTCTAGTGCCGAAAAATTCATAGTAACTTTTTACCTATAAATACTTGCATTTACTCTAAGTTTTTACCAATGAATGCAAGACTTTATTAAGCAAATTCAAAGCAAAAGTTTCATCAATTTTTATTAGCATTCATTGTGAACTTCATTGGCAAATCATCTCTCTCTTCTCATAATATGCTACTGTAATTCATTGAAAAAAAGAGTGATTCAGTTTTGTATTTTAAATTTCAATCAAGAAATTTATTCAAATGAGGGTACATCACTTGGAAGAGGTTTTCTAAGCGCCTAAAAAGCTTGGAAAAATTGTAAAAGTTTTATCTCTTACCTAGGAAAAGAGATAGATAGTGAAGTGGAACTCTCAAGAAGAAGCTCGAAAAGAGTAGACGCAGGCTGGATTTAGCCGAACCACTATAAACCCTTGTGTTTGAATTTTCTCAACTCTACTCTTCTTTGATTTATTGTATATCAAGTTCTTGTCTATCATTTGATTGAAATCTATTAAAATTTGAATGAGTTTCCTTGAGAACTAAATGAAACAGAACTGAAATTAAAGAATCAAAGTACTTAGTTAAATCTGCCGTAAACAGTAGCGTGAATAGTAAATCTTTTACAAAAAAAAATTAGCTAAGCTAGATTTACTTTCTGTTTTCCTTAACTCTGCCATGAACAGTAGCGTGAATAGTAACTCCTTTATAAAAAAAAATTAGCTAAGCTAGATTTACCTTCTATCACCCTTAAACTTTATCATGAATAGTAGCGTGAATAATAACTCTTTATGTTGAGGAAAATTAGTTAAGCTAGATTTAATCTCTGTCATCCTTAGTTCACCAAAACTGAATATTCAAATCAGAGTAGAATTCACTTTAAAAGTATCTAGTCACTAATTCACATACAAGTTTAGAGCAATAACTTAAAAATTTAAGAAAAATAAAAAAGTGACAAATTAACCCCCTCTTGGTCACATAACTTTGGGACAATAGTCATAAAAAAACTCTATTATACCTTCTACAAGTATAGGTACGTATGATCTCATGAACATACTAAACGTGAAAAAATCTATAAAAGAAACTTATGTAACACTTCAAATTTTAAAAGAAGAAATAAAAAATGTAAAAACAGAATTAAAATAATTAAAAGATAAATAAGCTAAAGACTTTAAAACTCTTCAATTGTTATTTTCTAAAACAGAAGAATCAAAAGAAGATGAAGATGAAGAAAATAATTTGGAAATTCAAAATCTAGAAAGATTTGAAAAAGCTCCAAAAGATTTTCTCTTCATTTTAATTGAGATTACTTCGAGAAAATACTTGATTAAGATCACAATCGTATTTTCTAAAGACTTCAAAATAGATACAATTGTCTTATTTGTTACAGGTGCATATTTAAACTGTATTAGGGAAGGTATTGTTTCAAAATGTTTCTATGAAGAAATGGAAGAACGATTATTAGCTGCAAACAATTCAAAAATACAAATCAAGTACAAAATAGAAGCTTCCATAGCTAATTCAAATTTTCTTTTAAAAACATCATTTGTTTTAGTTAGAGATATTAATCATAGCGTGGTCTTAGGAACATCGTTTATCAATTTGATAACTCCTTACAAGGTCAACTATGATCGTATTTCTTTTAAAACAAACAAACAAAGCCTTGTTTTTCCTTTCATAGAAAAACCTAAGACTAGAAACGTCAATATCATAAAAGCTTGTTCGATTTATGATAATGAGTTAAACATCTTAATACAAGGAAAATCACAACACTTGCAACACCTTCAATAAATGTTTGCTTACAAAGAATTAAAAAAACAGTTACAAAATAGTTCAATACAATAGAAAATTTCTAAATTCAAAATTCAAATTGAAAAAGAAATTTGTATTGATCTTCCAAATGCTTTCTGAAATTGAAAACAACGGATGGTAGATTTACCATATGAAAATGGTTTCAATGAAAGAAATATCCATACAAAAGCAAGACTCATAAAAATGAACGTTGAATTAGAACAATATTGTCATTTTGAAATTCAAGATTTCCAAAATAAATGATTAATTACAAAATCTAGATCACTATAGAGTTGTGTTGCTTTCTATAAAATTTTAGAGATAGAAAGAGAAACCTTTAGACTAGTGGTGAATCATTCAATTACAATTTTTTAATATTATTTTTCAAAAGTTATTTTATATAATCTTGCCTTCTTTTCTACAAACTAATCTTTGTGGATTTTTTAGATGACATTATCTTCAAACAGTAAATAGTTAGTCCATTTTGGATGCATCATGCTTTTCGAAAACCCCTTCGCAAAAGTTTAGAGTTAATATAGCCAGAACTGCATATATCCCAATAGAAAGGCGGCAATATTTATTAGACAATCTTTGGACTCTCGTACAGAAAAAAAATATTAGGAGTAACCACTATCAATGCTCTCTGTATTGAGTTTGAAGAAACTAATAAGCGCATAGCTAACCTTATTAGCATGATACAACTTCATGAGAATCATTTACTAGTAGCTACTTCATTCATTGACTATCTATAAAAAAAACTCATTTTCAAAATTCATCTAAAAATAGCTTATCAGAATCACGCATGTTCAAATTAGCCAAAAAATTCAAATGCCTAGAATCCCAACTGAATCCTATTGTACAAAGATTTGAAGGCCTAGAATTTCCAATAAATCCTAGTGTAAAATCACCACTTATCCCACTAGTAAATGAACAAAATCAATACCATGCTACAACCATTACTAGGAAAAAATAGATCATTGGAAGAACTTGAAGCCTGATATCTATCGTACCATTTCAGACAGGGAATCTTTCACAGTTTTTCTGAAGATCTAAGAAACCTGGTCCTCTAAAAATGGATCAATCCAGAGAAGATGCCTTGCTAAACTGCTTTTGAAGATGCTTAGAATTGACCGAAAAATATCCACAGGGCCATGGAGGATGGACAAGAGATTGGGAATACTATTGAAAACCTTATTTTTACTGTCCATTAAACCATCCCAATCCAACTCCTTTTCTATTTTCAAACTGTGAGCATAGCCTTGACTATAGCCTTCCCTTTTTATACAACACAGCCTTCCAAAACCCAATATTTTGACCTCCTTGAGTTATTTTCATGGGGATTTTTCGCTAGAATGTCTGTTACAAAACCCAATTAGGGAACAACACGATTTCCAGGAAATAGAGTTTTTCAAGAAATTGGAAGATTATTAACTTCCTAAAACCATGTAAACATACAAATTGTTTGAACACCTCCAGAAGTCCCAAATGGACAGCTCCAACAAGCAATCCATTACTTCTACCTAGATACAAAATTCCCACCTCACCATTGGTATCCAATTTGGCCTTGCAAATAAGAAGATCACCTCACTCAGATAAACAAATGGCAAGCAAGAACAGCTGTCAAAGATTGGTCCAGCAAAGCTTTTCCTAAGTATGTACTACCCATATACTTAATAAAAAATATTAGTTCAGTTTCTAATGATTTTAAAAGTTTTTATAAAAATTCTTTTTGTAAGTGTTGATCCTGAACTTACATAAGCATTTCTAAGATCAATTTCTGATCTTTTATAAGAACATTTAATTTTTTGTATTTGTCTACAACCGGTTATTTTGTAGGTTGTTCAAGTTCCTGTTCGGATTCAAAATTAAAATAAAAACTTATAATTAACTCATCTATTTGTAGGGGTTCTTCATCTTCTATATTTATATCATTTTCACTCTAAGAATATTCAATTAAAAGAGCTATTATTTTATTCATAATTTATTCCACTAATTGAAGTTCCTGAATTTCGAACCCATCATCCTTTCCAAAACCCCTTTGCAAAAGTTCATAGTTAATATAGCCAGAACTACATATTTTCCAATAGAAATGCAACAATATTTATTAGACAATCTTTAGGCTCTCATACAGAACAAAAGATTGGGAGTAACCACTCTCAATGCTTTCTGTATTGAGTTCGAAGAAACTAATAAGCGCATAGCTGACCTTATTAGTAGGATACAACTTCATGAGAATCATTTACTAGTAGCCACTTCATTCATTGACTATCTATGAAAAACTCATTTTCAAAATTCATCCATAATTAGCTCACCAAAATCACACGTGTTCAAACTGACCAAAAAATTCAAATGCCTACAATCTCCACTGGATCCTAGTGTACAAATATTTGAAGGCCTATGATTCCCACTGGATCCTAGTGTAAATCACTATTTACACCACTGGTAAATGAAGAAAATCATCACCATGTTGTAGCCATTTTTGATGCACTGGGAAAAAATATATCCTTGGAAGAACTTGAAGCCCGATGTCTATCGTACCATTTCAGATAGGGAATCTTTCACAGTTTTCTTGAAGATCTGAGAAACCTGATCCTACAAAAAATGGCTCAATCTAGAGAAGATGCCCTGCTAAACCTCTTTTGAAGATGCCTAGCATTTACCGAAAAATATCCACAGGGCCATGAAGGATAGACAATAGATTAGTAATACTATTCAAAACCTTTTTTTTACTGTCCACTAAACCATCTCAATCCAACTCCTTTTCTGTTTTCAAATTGTGAGTACAGTCTTGACTATAGCATTCCCCGTTTTTATACAGCACAGCCTTCCAAAATCCAATATTTTGACCTCCTTGAGTTATTTCAAAGGGAATTTTTTTGTTGGAATGTCTGTTACAAAACCTAATTGCGGAACAACATGATTTCTAGGAAATAGAGTTTTCCAAGAAGTTTAAAGATTATTAACTTCCCAAAACCGTGTAAACATACAAGTTGTTTCAACACCTCGAGAAGTCTTACCAAATGGAGAGCTCCAACAAGCAATCAATTACTTCTACCTAGATACAAAATCCCCACCTCACCATTGGTATCCAAATTAGCCATGCAAACATGAAGATCACCTCGCTCAAATAAATAAATGGCAAGCAATGACAGCTGTCAGAGATTGGTCCAGCAAAGCTTTTCTTGAGTATGCACTAGCCCATATGGGTACTTAACTCAAAAATATTTGTTCATTATTAGGACTAAGACAAGTCAGTCCGTTTTGGTATTGAAACACGATACGAATAATATATGTATCAATACGAAGCAAACAAAGATAACTCATTTATTTTGTCTAAAGAAAATATAAGTGAAGACCCTGATTTTGATGATGAGACATGGCACAATGTTCAAAACCAAATTGAAGGATAACAAAGTAGATCAAATCCATTTGTACCAAATTCAAAGTCAGAACCCATAATTGATTTAGGAAATGATAGTGATGATGGAGGAATACCTACTCTTATACAAAACCTCTTGTAAATTCTTAAGTTTATAAAAAAAAGAAGAGAAAAGAAAATTGAAGAAAAAAGAAAAGAAAATTTACAAAAAGAAAGAAAAAAGAAAAGTAGAAGACTGGCAAAATTAAATATGGCGGCACTTTACCTATCATTTTCAAAACAGGTATCATTAAGTATTGAAGACATTGTTGTGCGACTGTCAAGAATATTCAGTACCTGTTAGGAATATCGTGAAGCTGAGCAGAACCTGTCCAACCAAGCAGATAAGACACTTTTCACTAGTTACTATTCACCTTTTAGAAGTACTATTCAAAAGGACAGTAACTATTCACAAGTGACCTTTATTCTTCCAAAATGACATTTCAAAAATTACAAAGATGCCACTCCCTTCCTCTATAAAAGGGAGCCTCCTCCACCATTTGAAGACACCTTAATCTTATCCTACATCCCTTGAGAGATCTCTTTAAGATCATATCAAGATTCCAAGAAGGAGAAAGAGAGAGAAAGAGAGAGAGAGAGAGAGAGAGAGAGAGAGAGAGAAATCTTTCCTTGTTCTTGTAGTAGTCATTAGGAAACTCATTTTGAGCAACTTCTTGTAAAAAACCACTACCTGGAACAAAACTCCTGTACTTTTCAAAATTAATAAAATTTCAAAGTAAGTTCTTTTCAAATTATTTTAATGTTAGCATGTGCATTAATGGCTGGTTCTACCACCTATTTGCATTGAAGATAATATATATGCATATATTATCATAGCGGACTAGCTTTGCCACCTATTGATAATATATAGATATTATTATCTTTGTTCATATTTAAATTTTTTTACAAATTTATTTTGTTCTTTCTCCATTTATATTTCTGTTTTCATTTTTCCCTAGCCATTTATTTATTTTTCTAGTCCTAGAGTGTTGTTTCTTCACTCGTTACCTCTTCCCACTTGGTCCTTGGCAGTCTTTATGGCATGAGATCTTTGTACTAGGAACAATTGATTTGAAGAAATCTGGGCCGAAGTTAATGGCAATAGGTTTTAGGCCTTAAGCCATTTTTTCATGCCCTGATTTGTAATATTTTCTAGAACATTGAAAGAGTCCCACCACTTGTTTTTGAACCTTCTGGTCATAGAATTAATTCCATTAATGAAATTAATTTCAAAGAACCATACGGTTACCCAAGGTAAGAAGAATTGTGAACAGAATAAGAAAAGAGGTGAACATCTCTTTTCCTAAGGTGAAGGTTTGTAGTGAGTTTTGAAAAGAGTAAGGCTTTTCTTGATTTCTAGGGTTAGGATGTCAGGTATGGTATCTAACAAGTTCCACTAGCATATGAATCAGGAAGGGGTCTTCGAAGGGTTAAAGGTATTTTGAAAATAAAATAACCATGAATGGCTATTTTATAATTTTTTTTTATATAAAATGTATTATACCAGGCTTGCTGGTAGTGGTCAGTTCGTTTTTGTAGATTTAAAGGGGAAAATTTTGGGTTTTGTAAGTTCTTGTCCCCAATTAGTGGAATTATGGACCTTTTGGATATGGCAAGTGGAAAAAGTAGGATCATCATGGTTTTCTTTTAAATAGAAATGCTTGAATCTTGCAGATCCTGTGGCTTCAAGAATTGCCTAGTAGTATAATTGGTTTTTACCCAAATCATACAGTTTGAAATACCATCCATGTGGGAAGACTTTTGAAACTATTACAAAGGCTTCTTTATGAAAAAATGCATCATCTATAATGAAAATATTTTAAAAGCCTATTTTCACAATCCATTCAAAAGACTTCTTGTCTGTGACAATATTATTTAAGAAGATGTAGGTTGTGAAAGAGTGTTTCGAAGATTTATAAAATCTCTTCTAGTTGAGAAATACCTTGATAAAGGGTTTTAGAGGAGGAACATTCTCCTTTCTTAGTGGTTTTGGAAATGAGTTTTGAAGATTTACCCGTCTGAGCTTTAGTTGCTCTGATAATGTTTTGTAATGCCTGAAGGACTTCAGGTGACTTGGATAGAGATTCTACCCATTTTTGTATTTTACTGTCAGTCTCAAGAGCTTGTGACTCGATGAACTGGGACCGATTTTCTTCTTCTTCCTCAACAATGGTTGCCTAAGAGTGAATTGGTTTTGCAAAAGTGATAACTTGTTTTATAGAGCTTGATTTTGGAGAAGTTGGGTTTTTGGCTTTTGCTTTGGATTTGGATTTTATGGGCATTATGGCCTATTTTGGAGGAACTCTCTGATTCGGAAGTAAGGAATAGAATTTATATCTCCTTTTATAAATTCACTTGCAAAATAAAAAATACTTAAAATTGCTTACCATCGTGCAAGATTCTGTTTGGATGCAATATTTTGAACATCCTTTTATAAAACTTCTTTTACAGATTTACAATCAATTCGAAGTAAAAAATTTTAATTTAGCAAATCACTTCGAAATTTTTGGATGCATAAAAAAATTGCAAGAATTTCCTTTTTAATGGTAGAATAATTCTTTTGACAATTGTTCCAATAAGAAGAATTAAATTGTACAATCTGTTCCCACCCATTTTGAACTTGTTTTAAACTACCTCCATACCCAAGGTTGGATGCATCAGTTTCGACTTCCTTAAGTACTAAAGGATTGGCTAGATGTAAGCAGGGAATGGTTTGTACTTGTTGCTTAATTCATTGGACAACCTGTATGTTGATCAGTCCAAGGTTTAGGGTTTTTCTTTAACCTATCATGCAAAGGTTTTGCAAGACGATTGATGTTTGGACAAAAATCTAAGACATATTCAAACCTCCTAGAAATCTTTGGAGTTGAGTTTTGTATAGGATTTTTAGAAAATTTGTTTGCAAATTCTAAACTTCTCTCTATAGGAGTGATAGTTCCTTGACAAATATAATGTCCTAATAACCTAAGTCGTGTTTAGAAAAGAGAAATTTTAGATTTTGAAACGGCTAAACCATTCTTTTTTGTAACAGAAAAAAATTTCCTTAAATGTTTAAAGTGTTGTTCTATGAACTCAGAAAACACAAGAACATCATTTATATATACTATACAAAATTTAAAGTATGGGTTAAAAATTTCATTCATTATTCTCTGGAATTCTGAAGGAGTATTTTTCAACCCAAACAACATGACCGTCCATTCATACTGTCCAAAAGGAATAGTAAATGCAGTTTTATATCTATCTCTTGGATCAATTTGTATTTGCCAAAATCCTGACTTCATATCAAATTTGGAAAATACAAATGCATAATGTAATCTTTGTAAAAGATCTTTTTTATTTGGAATTGGATATCTAATCCATTTTAAAGCTTTGTTTAATGGTTCGTAACTGATCACTAGTCTAGGTGTTTCTCTTTCTATCTCTGAATTTTTTGTTTACATAGAAAGCAACACAACTCCAAGGTGATCTGGATTTTGTAATTAATGCTTTATTTGTAAATCTTGAATTTCAGAACAATAATGTTGTTCTAATTCAATGTTCATTTGTATGGGTCTTGCTTTTGTAGGAATATTTCTTTCATCGAAACCATTTCATATGGTAAATCTACTATATGTTGTTTTCGATTCTAAAAAGCATTTAGAAGATCAACACAAATTTCTCTCTCTATTTGAATTTTGAATTCAGAAATTTCTGTTGTACTGAACTGTTTTTTAATTATTTGTAAACGAACATCTTGCTGAAGGTGTTGCAAGTATTGTGTTTTTCCTTATAGTAAGACATTTAACTAATTATCATAAATTAAATAAGCTTTTATGATTTGAGGTTTCTAGTCTTAGGCTTTTCTATGAAAGGAAAAATAAGATTTTATTTCTTTATTTTGAAAGAAATACTATCATAGTTGACCTTATATAATACTATCATAGTTTACCTTATAGAATATTATCAAATTGATAAGCAATGTTCCTAATATCACGCTATGATTTATATCTCTAATTAAAACAAATGATGTTTTTAAGAGAAAATTTGAATTAGCTATGAAAGCTTATGTTTTGTACTTTATTTCAATTTTTAAATTGTTTGCAGCTGATAATCGTTCTTTCATTTCTTCATAAAAATATTTTGGAACTATACCTTCCCTAATACAGTTTAAATTTGCACCTCTATTAAGTAAGTCAATTATATCTATTTTGAAGTCTTTAGAAAATATGATTGTGATCTTAATCAATTATTTTCTCAAAGTAATCTCAGTTAAAATGAAGAGAAAATCTTTTGGAGCTTTTTCAAATCTTTCTAGATTTTGAATTTCTAAATTATTTTCTTCATCTTCATCTTCTTTTGATTCTTCTATTTTGAAAAATAACAATTGAAGCGTTTTAAAGTCTTTAGCCTGTTTTTCTTTTAATTGTTTTAATTTTGTTTTTACATTTTTTTATTTCTTCTTGTAAACTTTGAATTGTTACAGAAGTTTGTTTTGTAAACTTTTTTCTGTTTAGTATATTTATGAGATCATATGTACCTTTACTTATAGAAAGCAAAACAGAGTTTTTTACTATATTTTCATTTTCAACTGATTTTAAAAGTTATTCTAAAAATTCTTTTTGTAAGTGTTGATCCTAAATTTGCGTAAGCATTTCTAAGATCAATTTTTTTTTATCTTTTGTAAGAACATTCAACTTTTTGTATTTATCTACAATTGGTTATTTTGTAGATTGTTCTAGTTCCTATTCAGATTCAAAATCAGAATCAGAACTTGTAATTAACTCATCTATTTGTAAGGGTTTTTCATCTTCTATTTTTGAAACATTTTCACTCTCAGAAGATTCAATTAAAAGAATGGTTATTCTATTCATAACTTCTTCTAATTGAAGTTCCTGGAGTTTTTTACTGATTCGACAATACTTAGAAGTATAACCTTTCTTACTACACTTGTAACAAGTAATGTCTTTCAGTTTCATTTTGGATTTAGTCTTACTACTGCTAGTAGACCTATTTTTGGAGTATTTATTTGAACTAGATTTTTTGTAATAAGAATCTTTTTCAAGTTTTGAATATTTTTTTGTATTTATGGGATGACTTGTATTTGAATGCTTTTCTGCTACAACTTCCTCTACAGTCTCGACTTGGATTTGTTGTTCCAATTTTAAATTGTTTATAGAAAGGTCATAATTCTTGGCGGGTTTTCTGCATTTTTCATTTTAAATGTAAATCTTGACAAATTTTTAATCACTACTTCTATATTAGACTAATTAATTCACCATATGTCAACAAATTGTAAGGGATTTCATTCCAAAGTTTTCTTTGATTTTATTCCTTACTCTTTCCCCCAACATGTTGAAAGTTCTGCAAGAAATTTTTCTTTTCAAAAGCGTTGGTTAGAGTCTTCTCTTAACATTGTGCTAGTGAGAAAAGTGTTTTTGTAATATTGGAAATCACTAAATTTTTTACACCTAAGATTTGAAAGGAGTTCAACATTTTTATCCTTAAGATGCGAAGGATCTTCTATGAAATGCAGAGATATGGTTCCAATCAATGTTGCAATTGCATTTTGAATGGGTTGAGCATATTCATTTGGAAGAGGCATACGATCTTCTAGGGTTTGTATGGAATCTAAAATCTCATATTGTTGTTGACTCGTGAGATAGTAATCCCACCAGCCTTTGAGCTATCTTGAGAATCCTACAATTAGGAGTTCAGCAATAGCTCTACCTAGGGTTCCAGTTTGAGTTTTGTAGGCATTGGCTGCCATTGTCATCTATTGGAGCAAATTTAAAATATTGTATTCAGAATACCATCTATGTTCCATTCATAGACAGTCGAGGCTTGAAATCTAGATTGTGCAAGCACAACAAGTTTATTTTTCAATCCAATGTCTAGATCTCTCAACAGAAGAGGTGGCTTTTTTGGAGTGTTATGTATTTTAGAATCTGAAGTTTGTTCCATAATGTTTACACTTCTTCGAGAGGTTTGAGGCGTTTCAAGTGCTACTAGGTTAGAACGGGACGGTTTTAATCTAAGTTGCAGGTTTTTTAATGCTTTGACAAACTCAAATTGAGAATTGCTTTGTAATTCCTATTGGCTACTTTTGGATACTTGAAAAGGTTTGAAGATTGGAGTTTTAAGTTTATCCAGCTTGGTTTCAGTATTTGATTTCTCTCCAGGAGAAGAAGAAGAGTTTGAACGTTTTTGTAATTGTTGTATTTTTGTAATTACTTACCTATGTTATGCAAATGAGCATTTGTAAAATTATTCTATTGAATAATATTTTTTATGTTTGTAGAATCATCTTCTTGTATTCTTTTGTAAGGGGTTGCATCTACAGTTTGATCCAAATGAGAAATCTTAATTTTTCTAAAAGGAGGATGTTCAGACTGAATTGTTCTCCCATCAGACATTTACCATTTTGGAGTTTTATTTTTTATTTTAACAGGATTTGTAATTTTTGAAAACGGATATGAAATGTTGTTTTTAGAAGCATATATTTCAAACTAATAAAAAAAATAGAATAATGAACTTTGTGTTGGTGTACGAATTCATAAAACTTTGTTTGTATATCTTTTCTAACTTGTAAGAAATTTTTGAAAAACTAATTTTTCTTTTTTGTATTATGCTTAGCATAAAAATAATCATGTAGAAACTGTCTATCAACTTCAAATTCTTTTTCAATAACATTTAATTCGTGTTGAACGTTTTTGTGATGGCTAAAAAAGTAGGTGAGGTTGGTTCAGATTCAGTTTCTTTTTGTAAATCAGTGTAAACTGGATGAGGGACATTTGAAGAGTAGTTTACATTTTATAAAGAGGTACTTGGTTGTTCATCCCATAAGGAGGAAACTGATTTTGATGATCACAAAACTAAATAAAAATGTGTTGAGTTTCAGACTAAATAGAAAGTTAGAATTAAAGAAGAAGACAAAGTAGATGACGAGAAGATCAAGGCAAAAAGAGATGAAGAACAAGTCAATTTAGCCACAAACATGTAAGAGAAGTGAGTTTTCATTTGCCAAAAGTGAATATCTCTTTCATAAAAAGATTTCAAAATAAATTTTCAAAACACATTTTTGAAATCAAGTAAATTCATCTTTTGAACAAAATTAGCTAAACTAATTTTGCAACTACACATTTCTGAAAAGCTATTTAAAATGAAATTAGCTAAACTACTTTTAAAATTAGCTAAGCTACTTTTAAAATTAGCTAAGCTACTTTTAGAGTCAACATTTTATCTAAGCTAATTTTGAGCAAGGCTTAACAGAAGCCTGGCAAGTACAGCTGCAAAGTTTGCGCAGCAGTCTAGCATACTCCAATGGCTAGAAAACAAGCCATTTTGTTGTCCTCTAGTGCTGGAAACATGAGAGCAATTTTTCACCTATAAATACCAGCATTTATTCTAAGTTTTGGTTAATGAATGCAAGACTTTATTGAGCAATCTTTAAGCAAAAATTTTAGCAATTTTTATAGCATTCATTCAAGAGCTTCATTGGCAAATCTTCTCTCTTTTTTCATAACATTCAGTTGTAATTCATTGAAAAAGAGAGTGATTCAGTTTTGTATCTTAAATTTCAATCAAGAAATTTATTCAAGTGAGGGTACATCACTTGGAAAAGGTCATTAAGTACCTTGAAAGCTTATAGAAGTTTGAAGGGGAATCAAATTTGTAAGAGGTTTTCTAAGCACCTGTGAAGCTTGAAAGAGGTTTTCTAAGCACCTGTGAAGCTTGGAAGAATTGTAAAAGGGTTTATCTCTTACCTAGGAAAAGAGATAGATAGAGGAGTGGAACTCTCAAAAGAAGCTTGAGAAGAATGGGCGTAGGCTGGATTTAGCAAAACCACTATAAATCTTTGTGTTTGAATTTTCTTAACCCTACTCTTCTTTGATTTATTGCTTATTAATTTCTTTTATGTCATTTGATTGAAATTTATTGAAATTTGAATGAGTATACTTGAGAACTAAATGAAATAGAACTGAAATTAGACAACCAGAGCACTTAGCTAATTCTACCATGAACAGTAGCATGAACAATAACTCTTTTATACAAGAAAATTAGCTAAGCTAGATTTATCTTCTATCATCCTTAACTCTACCGTGAACAGTAGCGTGAACAGTAACCCTTATGTAGAGGAAAATTAGCTAAGCTAGATTTAACCTCTGACATCCTTAGTTCACCTAAACTGCATATTCAAATCAGAATAGAATTCATTTTAAAAGTACTTAGTCACTATTTTAGAGCAATAACTTAGAAATTTAAGAAAAATCAAAAAGTGACCAATTCACCCCTTCTTGGTCACACAACTTTGGGACAACAAATTGGTATCAAAGCCAAACTCTATTACTCAGGATCTAACAACCTTAGAGAGATCTAAGAATGGCTAGTACTTCTAACATTGATGGAGTCCCCACACATGTAGTTGAAGGACACTCAATCACTAGACCTCCTTTATTTAATGGCACAAATTACTCATTTTGGAAAGCTAGGATTAGAACTTTTATTCAATCTATTGATTTTAATGCATGGAAAGTAATTAAAGATGGTCCTCACATTCTTATGAAAGTTGAGCATCAAAAATCCCCTATATCTAAAACAGAAGATTAATTTAATGATAATGATTGGGAAAGAAATTCTGTAAATGCTAAAGCTATCAACATTCTAATTTGTGCTCTTGATCTAAATGTATATAATCAAGTTTCAGGTTATGAATCAGCAAAGGAAATATGGGATAAACTTAAAGTATCTTATGGAAAGAAATACATAAAATTTTCCAAGAAATACACTCCTAAAGATGAGAGAAATTCTCCTATACAAAAAGAGCAAACAAAAGAAGTCTACTATGAATGCAATGGACCTGGACAAATCATGCATAACTGTCTAAAAGTGAAGAAGAAAAAGAGCAAAGAAAATAGAGGAAAAAGAGTCATGATTGTTGATTATAGTGCCTCAAATTCAAGTTCAACAAAAGATGAAAGAGGAGACTCTGAAGTTTGTGTAATAGCTCTTGTAGAGGAACTTCCAGAATCTTCAGTCATACATGAATATGAGGTAATTAAATCTGATCCTCTTAATGTACAAGAATTAGAGCTAGCAACTGCTAAAGTTTATGATGAATATAGAACATACAAGAAGAATTGTGCAATTTTGAAATCAGAAAATGATTTATTAAAAACATAAATTAGTTCTTTGAAAGATGTGGTCAAGCAAAATGAATTTTACAAAGTTCAATTAAAATTTTTCAATGAACTGAAAAATTATTTAGAGACATCAAGAAAGAAGTGTGAAGAACTTTTTGAAAAGAACAAAAATTTTGAAACTCAAGTGAAAATCTTAATTGCAGATTTAACAAAGTTCACAAAGGGAAAACATAATTTAGATATGCTTTTAAGTTCACAAAAATGTTCAGGTGAAAAATTAGGAATTGGATTCAGCAGTTTTTCAAACTGTAAAAAGTATAGAAATTTTTTTGTAAAAGCTACCTCTTCATATCTTCCTACTATCACTTGTTTTTACTGCAATATAGTTGGTCATATGATTCATTCATGTCATATTAGGAAAGGATCCTCCAAGGTAAAGAGAATTTGGGTACCTAAAGGATTTATGTCTAATAGTACTAACATTCAAGGACCTAAAAAGACTTGGGTACTAAAAATTGGTTGACTGTTTTCAGGTTTGTTTAAAGAATAAAGAGGACTCAAGCAAATAGTGTGCAAACAAATGGATATTCAATGCATAGAAAGGAGATAAAGATAATCTCACCAAGCTTATCATGAGAAATAAAAGATTTATCAGATTTGGTGATAA
>CAOGCB010464841.1:0-46078 GCA_948266635.1 Cnidoscolus chayamansa | reverse complement strand
TGGCCTCAGTTCATGATAGAGAGATCCCAACTCTTGAAGTCATGCAAGTTTATTCTAATGAGTCAGATTGGAGAACTCCTATCATTAACTTTCTTAAAGATCAAAGTGCAAAGACAGATAGAAAAAGAAAGATTCGACATGTCTTGGAGACTGTTCGTGTTAACTGTTCTGCTCGTGGGATATCTTATGCTATTGATACTTCCTCTAGAGCAGGGGATTCTTCCTTCAAACCTTCAATCTTAGGGCTATCTTCTCCTTGCTTGCTCCCTGGGGGGAACCAAAAAAGCCACATGCCACTAGCTCGATCTAATTCGTTCTAATTCAGTATTTAGTGTTCTAAACCCTACAGGCAAGGAGCTACATGCCTCAGGCTTTCATTCCACTAGCCTTATTACACTACCAGTACAGAAAGGAAATAAAGCTACCCTCGACTTGATCCATCCCAATGATGGTAGGTAGGCAACTCTTTTCCGAGAGCGCGGTTGAGAAAGATTTAGTATTGAAACCCTGGGACTCTGTCCGCTTCCGTCGAATGGCTGCTAACCATTATTCTGGGTGGATCTTGCAACGATACCCTTAGCCCAGTCTTTCTTTATAGCCAATCCCCGGTGATAGATATTTTTTAACTAATTAAACCAGGATAGAATAAGGCTATAAGCAAACCATTGAGAACCCTATAGCCCTGCCAGCAAGGCAACTAACCCTTCGCTTAAAGATTCGTCAGTCAGTTTACTTGAGAAGGCTTCAAGCTCTACCTTGCAGTTCAAAGTCTAGAAGCAATTCCCTCGTTGTATGAGTTACCCTGGGAGATTTCATTCTCAGAAAAAGCAGAATAAACCTTTAACAATTGCTCACGTGAAAGCCCTTTCTTATATAATATATGCAACCTAGAGGGAATTAGGTCCGGAAAGAGACTGCAGGCGATACCTCCCGAACAGCTGAGTCAAGTGCAAAAACCTTTTTTTTTCCTATTCTTCCTTGTCATGAAGAAGCAGGCAGTCCTGGGTAGTTAATCTCTTTCTCTTTCTCTTTTTCTTTTCGATGCCCTCTCTTGCGAAAGCGCCTAACTCAACTCAACCGCCGATAAATGGCACTATTTGAAATGTGCACTAGGCTTTGAATATGCAATTCAATTAAATGGTTCATACATACGCGGAAATCTCATAAGGAAAGGAAGAACCAACGGAGGATTCGAAGAAATTGTGAACGTACCCCGTGCTTGATGCAATAGAAGCTCTTCTTCTTACAGTAAGCAAGGGTAACCGGTATAATTTCAAAGTAAGTGCTCTTGTCTCTTGCTTATTAGGAATAAGCGTTGCTAGTCTATTCGCCGTATCCGCTCTTTGCTTTGAAAGGTAACTTCATGGATGCCCACTTAACTTAATAGTAGAAGGGAGGTATAATACTAATTTGAATAAGAGTTGCTCAAGCTTTATAGGGATAGGGGAGAGACCATTGTAGAGTCGTCGAAGTGATCCAAAGCCAGTCTTTCTTTCCGGGTCTAGTCCTGTTGCTGATCCCGATCCTTTCTTGTCTTATTAAGTTGTAGGATTCTTACCTAGCCCCGCTTTTTATTTAGGAGAATGCTCTTAAGTTTAGAGGGGGAATCCTCCCCGCCTTTGCCTTCAGTCTCATCCCCGGCGGTCAGTGTAGCAAGTTCAGTGACTTCCCTTCTTGCTTCACTTTACGGTCTAAAACCTCGCTCTTTTTATTGCGAGTAGGTTTGCCTAAGTTTCCTAGTCAAAGACTAAGCCCCCTAGTCGCCGCTTTCTTCTCTTATGCAATTTCGAGTTTGTGAGATTTTTCACTCCTAAATGCAGCCGTGATCATCTATACGATAAATCGCCATCTCGTTGCACCACAGCCTGGGAAACCTCTTATCCTCTACCTTACCTCGACAAAAAAATCTATTGGTGGATTATTTATTGTCTCAGGAGGTAGATGGAGTGGAATAGGGCTACTCCACCTGACTCACGGTCGCTCCACGGGAAAGAACCACTAGGAGACGAAGCAAGCCGAGGGTTTCGAGGCAGATATCGCCATGACACTGTAGTAGGGAACCGGTCCTTGTAAGCAGCACTAGAGAGGGGATAGAGAAAAGAGACTTCAAACTAATGTCCTTCTTCCTCTGAGGCAGGTTCCTTGTTGAGTCTATCTACTAGAGACATTAACGGTGCTCACCCGGTTGGGAAAATTCAATACTAAAATGGAACGCCCTCCATCGTACAGTTCGGCGGACACAGAAGAGCTAGTTCATAGGGCTCAGTCATGGGACCGACGGTGAAGAGCTCGGGATGATGATGGGGCTAGCAACCTGTCCTCCAAGAAGCGTTATCTCTTGGGCGCTTTCTTTCCCTTGTAGCCAAGTCATACTCATTCCGTACGACGAAGGATTGGGCCCCCTCAGTAATGAAAGTGGTCGGAACTCATCACATTACTGGGTAGATCAGTTGGGGGATAAGGGTTCTAGTTCAATAAAGGTGCTTTTCATTATATCGAATAATAAGTTAGGCCAGTAGTGCTCCAGCGATGGCGATTCTAACCCGTTTCCTGGTAGTAGAGAGAGAGATCCGCATAAGCCGTGCTGGGGAATACCCGCTAAGTAACTCGAAACTGGTAACTATAGCCCCTAGCTGTGAAGCTCGCCTACCCGGGTCAATTATGGGCTCCCCCTACTACTAGTGGGTGCCTCCGGTTCGAGACAGGACTGTTTAAGAAAAAGAAACTCCGGGTGGAGAGAATTGAGTTGGTCATTGCTTCGGGTCATCTAAGCTCACCCAGAGAAACTTCGTTAGAGTGGAAAAAACATAGAAAGACTGCTGCCTCGCTTCCAACCGCATCTCATGTAATGTTAGCTACCATTGTCACTGAACACTAACCCAAAGTAACCTGCCTTCAGCCCAATAGAATTCCCCTCCATTATCACACCAACTGTAAAGCTGCCTTAGTTTACTAACAGTCAAGTACAAACATATAAGAGTTAAGCCTTTCACATCTAAGCAATCAGTCCTCACTCGGGCTTCTTGCTTCCTGTGTTTACTCTGCTTCAGCATCCCCCTATCTTAAGAGGCATAAGCATCAGTGTCATCAAAAGTCAAAGTCCCAACGATCCTATGGTTGATTGAAAGCGTGGAAGTCAGCTGCGGCTTCTAAACTTCAATAACGATGCCACCACTGGGAATAGATCAATAGAAATCTTCGCTTCCCTTTCACCTAATCAAAGTCCGAAACTCTTAGTCGTTTACTTTCTAATAGCCGCTTACTTCGCTCTTACTGGTGTAGGTACCTCATATAGGCATTTCGCCTACAACAAGAACATAACGAATAGCTTTCATCTGTCTGGATAGCCTATACTAGTACCTCCTAAGATATGCCACTCTTAGTCCTACTGATACTGGGAGTTGAATTCCATTAGTAGTCCTCCGAGCAGCCCTTGCCTTGACCTCTATGCCTTCTTTGTGAACTCCACGACTTTCGTAGCATTGAAAAGGTGCGAAAGAAGACTAGGCAAGGAAGGAGGCTAGTAAGAGCGGCTACATCAACCAGTGTCGGAGAAAGCTGAAGGGGGAGTTTCCTTTCTTTTTTGGGGCTTGGTCTGTATGGGAAACAAGCTAGACAAGAACCTCTTGATGCCGGAATCCTGGCAAACTTCTATCTGCCGAGGCTCACTGCACATAAACTTGCTAATATGCCTCCCTTGCTTATAGGCTCCGTTCACTTAACTTGCTAATACCTGATTTAGAGTTAGCAATATACCTATCCAATTGGCATCCTAGAGAAGAGAGTGCTATCTCCGACTAGACAAGTAAGATAGAAACTAGCAACTCTTAAATAAGATAAGGCAATTGCTATGCTATTTCTTATCTGTAAATAATCTCTTCTCTACCCCTATCGAATGTTGTTCTATCTTCCAGTTAGACAAGTCTAAGTTGTGGACTCTACCAATAGTGCTGATACTGGTGTTATACTGGCATTCCGGGCTAGCTAGGCTGCTTTCTCTCTGGATACCTGGTTGGTATGCTAGGCTCTATCTCTGCTTGCTATTGTATCGATTGATACAGAAAAGAAAAACTGCTTTCTTAACTGCAACATCGGTATCTTAGATAAGCAAGTTGATTCTCTCTCTGGTTTAGAGATTCTAATTATAGAAGTTGTGATCGAGAAAGCCCATAAATATGTGAGTGGCTCCAAGGATTAAAACACTTCACGAGCTAATGATAAAAGAAAGATATCTCCAGCTAAGAGCTATTCCCGAGATGTCATGAGCTTTATCGGATGCTCTGGGAAGGCTACGCCCCTCGTTAGGTTTCCAAAAAGTTTCCTTGTTAGACCCGTGTTTAAACATTGTGCTCTTCCTATTGAAAGGACAGCTCTCTACAAGACTGGAGCTAGCTACTAGTCCCGCTAAGCTCTACTGAACTCTCCAAATAAGCCCCTGCGCTTATGCTTCTATAGAGAAAAGCAGATCTGATCGCTTATGGGCTTCATCTGTTGTGATCA
The DNA here is from genome assembly GCA_948266635.1 of Cnidoscolus chayamansa. Classification (NCBI taxonomy): domain Eukaryota; kingdom Viridiplantae; phylum Streptophyta; class Magnoliopsida; order Malpighiales; family Euphorbiaceae; genus Cnidoscolus; species Cnidoscolus chayamansa. The sequence continues at coordinate 41,578 of CAOGCB010464841.1, read as the reverse complement.
TAACAGCTACCGAGCACTTCACTCCCGCATCTTCCTTCCCCTGGGGAAGGAAGAGCAACTGAACTTTCGCTACGTTCAAGCTAGTCTCTAGGGGCTGAATCTCTATCAATTCCGTAACTCTTTTATATGATAATATAAGTTCTTCGCCAGCTAACTTTTCAATCTCTAAAAGCAGCTTTCGTCCTCACCTATGTGACCAATCCTCACCATTGCTTTCACAGCACTGAGTAAGCATACTCTTTAAGACCAAGTTGGTTGATTTGACCTGTCCATATCGCTTTCCCAACCGGGCAGGTTGCCTCTTTGGACACACCTTAACCTAATCACTCTAACTTGTAAAGTTTTCCCTCAGGTGCGCATAAAGTCTTATAGACTATACCAATACAGAGGATTCGAGAGAGGAGCGATAAAACCAGCCGGAACCATGTTTCAGCCATAGCCCTCTACAGTAGATTGAAAATCTTAAAAAAAAACTAAGTTGATCGAGACCATCAGGACACCACATCGAACGTAACACGCACTGCGCTAACGCTCTTATTAGAGTAAAGGCGAGACGCTCATTCCTTTGCTTGTTTGGTCTACTTTTGCCGGGTGTTGAGAATGGAATATTAATGTTTAGCTCAGCTATTCCTTCTTTCTTGTATCGTCACAAACTCCTTTTAGCTTCAATCTATCTATATTCCCCATTCTCCTTAATCCCTCTCCGCTAGCGCTACTACTCATTTTGTTCTATCTTCCTAGTGAGTTGAGCCCAGCCAAAGTTTTCAGTGTCTGGTTCGATAGGCCCATGGGCAATCAAGCCTTTGAAAGCGGTTCCCCCTCAACAAAGCCTTGTTTGTGTGCGAAGGATGTCCAATAGTTGTTCGCCGATGGGAAGATCGGAGGTGATGGTGGCGTGGAGAAGAGTAATCGATTAGAGCAGTGCCACTTAAGCGGCATTTAGTAAGAAGAAGTTTCTCATACTATGTTGGTATGATTGAACGAACAACTAGCCTGGTAAGAAGATAAGGATAAGGATTGAGTGGGTCTTGCATGAGCCCGGTTCTATTGTAGTAGACGCACCCATTGGGTGGCTTGGGATAAGTTGTGTTACCCTACCGACGAAGGTGGATTAGGGTTTCGTGATTTAGGTGATCTTGTAGATTAGATGCGTTTAGCATGAAAAAACTATGGTGGAATCTACGCTAAAATTCACCCTTTTGGGCAAAGTTAATGCATGCCAAATATATTCGGTATCAACATCCCTTGGAATCGTTCCACGGGTGAATTTATTTGGAAGCGGCTTTAGGACATCCATCTCGATCAATACTCTAGCAACAGAAGCCCTCAAGAGGTGGGCGGTGGACGCCTCAATCAAAAGAGGCATAACGAACGGCATAATATGCACCTTCACAAGCCGGTTATCGGAAAGTGCTTGGAGTCAATAAACCATTCTTTTTTAGCCTTGTCGCATAACGTAGGATTCAACGAAAAAGAGATTCACCCTGGGATGAAACCCGCGATTGAGTTGCTCCCGTCCTTACTTAATTAAGTAAGAGTTATGACTGAGATTTCACTACCTTCCCTTTAATGAGACGAAGGAATTTCCTCGAGCCCTTAGGGACAGGTACTGCTCTGGACTAGGATGGTGCTGTTCTGCTTAAAACTAGGCTAGGAAATGGTAAAGAGATTTAAAACCTGTCTCGAATTTTATATTTCATTTCCCTTACCTCTTAAAAGGAGACTACCACTAGTACTAAACCTAAATTTTGGTACCAGCTCCCATGTCTCATTTTTGTGTAAGGCTTCAATTTCTTCTTGTATAGCTGCCTCCGGACAGCCTTTGGCTTCTTCATAACGTGCTGGTTCTTCTTCATTTGATGCTCCAATAAATAAGCATGAAGTCACTGTACAATGATAGAGCTGCACTAATCTTTGAGGTAGTCTGGTTCTCTCTCTTGTTGATTTTTTCCCAGCTTGCCCACCTTCGAAATTTGAGGCATCCCGCCTATGAGCTGGAGATTCATCACACCCTCCATGTATGGAATCATCGTTATTGGATGTATGCACACTGGTTTCAGGAAACAACTCCGATGATCATCATCAAAAACATCATCTAATCTAGCCATGCTTTTTTTTAGCTCATTCTGTATAATATTCTACGGATGTTTCTGTTGAAACCCTATCTCTTCCTACTCCATAGTAAAAGTTAATTAAATAGGTCGGCTTTCCTCAAACTTCAGAAGCCAATCTTACTTCTCTCATCAGAACTGGACACTTCCACCACTAGACGTAATACGGGATACGGGGCAGACAGGGCAACTCACTCAACAACCGGAGAAAGTGAAATAAAGAAAACAAAAAAGAAATGACTGTTTGCGGCAAAGCAGGTACACGAGCCAATGCCCCTTAAACGAAAGATAGCGAAATGCGCAGACACCTTACTCTCCTACAACAACAAGCGTAATAGCCTAGACTGGAAGGCTTGCAACGATTTAAGACTAGGCCGCTTGAAAGGACATAGCGGCATAAAATAAAGAAAACTCCTACTTAACGTAATTTTATACCGCACGAGGAGCATTCCATTTCTTTCCTTAGAGTCCTACGCCTTAACTTAATCCTATCAGTTCAGTCATCGAATAAGCCTAGCAGGGCTTTCCTCCCTCCCGCATCACGGAATGCTTTTTTATCGAACTGTCTCAGTCCCATGAGTTCTGAATCTCTCTCATCCAGTTGGTAAGTTTTTTCTGTCGAGAAAGCTCTATCCTCTTCTCTTCTTACGGTGCGGAGATCCCATTTACGCTAGGCCCTGCTATCCCATTGACTTATGAAGATGGTACATTAATACCAATTAGTGATATCTATTCTCAAATAACTCGAATATGTAGTCATTCTAAGGAAATCTACGACGGAGATTATATTGTTCGTATCATGATCCGGGTCTATATGGATGGTAAAAAGGAGGATGTGACACCTATATCTTCAGAAGAAAGAGATAGAACACTTTATTCTATCTGTAAAGGCGAATTTAGTGATGAGATGGGGGAGCCTATAACCGCTAGAGAGATCCGACATGGTAAGCGTAAGCTTAGGTATCCAACCTATATCACTGCGCTCAAACTTTCTCACACTAAGCTAAAACCTTTCATTGTTGCTGATACCGAGACTATTTTAGTAGATAACGTTCATACGCCTTATGCTGCTGGTCAAATCGCTGGCGCTGACATTACAGTCCAATCTACAAGAGGAAAAACGAGAGCTGATAAAGATAGAGAAGTGGCAGAATTCTTGCAAAGAAAGGCATGGAGTAAATAGAAATGCAAAAACGGCGGGTACAAAATGGGATAACATGCTAGGCGAGTTTATAAAGGTTTATGAATGGGAGAGAGGCGGTGAGAGAGGTCAAGCAAGGACTAGTTATTTTAAACTAAAGCCTCATGAAAAGAAAGACCTTAAATTGCCTGCTTCTTTTGACGAGGAAGTATTAAAATAACTTAAAAACTCAACATTCAACTAGATATCATCGAGAGATCTGGGTATGAGACGTTAATCCTAAACCTTGAGAATCTAAGAGTTGTATTAAACAATCTCGTGTTTCTCATAGTTAGTGTTGTGTTAAACAATCTCGTGTTCATCATAGATTGTTAATTTATACGCTTCCATTGGTGTGATAGACCCTTCCTACTATCAGTAACCAACAACCAGAGGTTTCGTCAACGGCTATCTCTAGGATGGTATTGGGACCCTAGATACACCGAGTCGCTGCTGAATCCAACTAAAATTATGTTGATTCCCTCCGCTGGGCTTGGCTTTACCCAGAATGTTCTAACAAACAAATCCCGTCTTAGGGGACTTGAGTTTGTTTAACACATCACTTAACCACATTATCCCCTCCGGGGGCATTTTCCTTTGGTTTTTGAACTTCTTATATGTGTAATCTAACCCTTCTATCTTCTTAAACCGAGAGGTTTTGAACTTTTTAGTTCTTAGAAGTAGCATCTAACCCTTCTTGGAGCTGTTAAGCCCAACATCCTACTCCTCCCGTTGCCTTACCCTGGAAACGTTTTAAATTAAGATTTCCATTTACCTCTCTCTAACGGATGAGATAGGAAGTAATCGACTATACTCATTGTAGAGAGAGCATCAAGATGGTTTTTGCCTTCCTTAGCCTTAGGTAAGTCCAAGTCAATGAAGGTAATGACATTGCCAAATTGGACTGTCCCCACCATGTGACAAAGCTGTTCAGGAGTAGTGTATATAGGAATTTTTGCTTGGTAAAAGACCTTAAGCAACAGACTCCAACTTTTCAACCTCTTCGGCAAGGGCCCTATTAACAGCATTGGGTCGTTTGGATCATGGGCCAATGGAGGAAGTCCATTGACATTTCCAGGTGGAGGAGGATTCTGTTGGGCTTGAGCGAAACAGGCTATCTCAACACTTAATCTTTCTTGTTTGTACCGATTCTTTAAGTCTCTTGAGATAAAGATTAACACCTAACTCATTGTACTGCTTACTGCTATAGCTAGTGCTGTACTGACTTAGTGTAACTGGTGTTAGTGGACTGACAGAGCGAGCTGGAAAGGGGCTTTATCCGTCTTTTCCGGGGAAAAAGCAAGCGTCTGATCAGATCAATCAAGAGAGCTAGCTTCGGTCTCACGTAGGCAAGGACGGAGCTGTCGAGTGACCATTGGCCGAGGGGAGTGCCATCATGTAGCTGGGTACAAATAAGCCAGTAAAAGACAAGTAGAAGCCAGTGAACGAGGAGTAGTAAGGGTACGACGAAGCACGCTTGGTACGTAAACGAGTACAAATCACATGGTTTTGTACTGATCCGCTTTCGAGCTGTCGAGTGACGATTGCTCCATCTATTAAGAAAGGACGCAGAGGGCCTTGTTTAAAAAGGGGGTACTCTCTTCTCTGATGTGCGCTATATTATCTTCCTATTCCTGAAGGAGTGATCGGGATTAAGCCACGTGGCGATACCCGCGAAAAACGAAGGACTCTTGTTTTTTCGCTTAGAGGTTCCAACGTCTATAAATAGCGGCTTCTTTCTCTATTTGGCAAAGCAAAGGGAGATGGATCCAGCAGTTACCACTGAAAGACTTTCTCAAATTAATCAAGCAATTCAAAATGTTGAAAATGCTAAGCGCGAACAGCAGCAAACTCTGGCTGCCTTTTTAGAACACGTGCCTGCTGTCGATCAGGAGCTGGTGGAACAACGGATACAACAGCTCCTGAACGGCATTCGAACTCTGGAAGAACGGAGGAGGACCCTCATCCGAGAACGGGAATTTCTGATTGTCGGGGCGGCCTCCAGCATCCGCGGGGGACAAGGGGGAAACAACTAAGAAGTCCGTTGTTTTTGCTTTTCTTTTGCTTTTAACTTAATATGTTGTTTGTTTGTTAACTTTGTTGTAATGTTGTGTTTAGTTGTTTGGCTGGTCTATGTGTGTGTATGTAAGCTTCCCATTGGATGTACTCCCATGTAACAAAATTCTTGTAGTGCTGGAATGAATAAAATCTGCTTTGTTCTAGTTCATTCTCTTTCCCTGTTTTGTGCAGAAAAATTTCAGATTTGAATTCTTCACTTGTAGTCTTTTTTTATAGATACAAATGAAAAAGTGGATATAATATAAAGGTAGCTCAAAGGGTCTTGGATACAGGAGCTTTTTCCTGACTGAACCAAAGCAAGCTCAACTGATTTTTTTCAAGCAATCGCAGCTACTTTCTTTCTCTTCCACTGCCTTCCCACGGACTTAATAAAGCACCAAGAGCGTCCGAGATTACTAGATAGAGGAGAGACCTGTACTGAAAGTTGAAAGTAAGAAAGCTTAGTTAAATGAAAGTGCTTTCTTAATTTGTATCTGCCTTTCTCATAAAGAGAGCAGAACTTCCTCCCGTGTGGAAGTATGTCTTTATTCGCTGCTCCTGCTCGTCAAGTAGGCGCTTTATGCTCTGCTCTTCCAGTTAAAGTCAAGCTCCGGGTTTTTGCTCTAGTCAAAGTTCTATCTGGGTTTCCGCTGGGAAAGTAAGAGACGAGTATAGTTGCGAACCTGGAAGCCTGTTGAAAAGGGCTTCTCTTTCTAGTTCGAGAAGTTTTAAATAAAGCAAAAAGCTTGAATCAGATGAATGGCTTGATTCTACTTCTTTCACTTTCTTTAGCTATTGGTCACTAGTCTAACTAAATAATATATATATATTTCCTCTCTTTATCTTATCCTTACCTTAATAAAGGAACTTAATAACTAAACTTCCCCCTTGTCTTTATCCTCTTGTTCTGAGCCTGCCACCTATCGAGCCGAACAGAGCCTTTCGCCTTAGGCGCGATAGCTTCACTCTTAACCCGCATTATCTGAGAAAAGCATAGAAACAATTCCCTCATCCCGACTCAGCTTCTCTCTCCGATACAGGAAATCGAACAATTCCTATTCTTACTAACCTTTTTGCCTAGCGTCTTTCCGATATATTGAATTTTCATCCCTAATCTAAGATAGCGTGATGCCACCAACAGTCGATTTATTAGACTGCTCCCCTTAATGAAATCTCCAGGCCTGCCAAAGACTGCCCACTTACAAAATAGGCCTAAGCCTATGCCAATGGACTCGTGACATCCATGCACTGAGTTGTCAAATGACGCACGTTAAGAAGACCCAAGCCTACATGCACGGGCCCATCCCACAAAGTCCTACAAATGAAGACTCGGGCCTGTCAAGCCTGCTGCTATCCCCGGAAGAGGTTCTTCCCATTATGGAATGCAAGAGCAAAAGCGGAAATCCCAGTATTGTAAGAGAAGGGTCAGCTCGCCCGGGTTTTTCCCATCAACTAAAGAGCAAGGCTATCCGGCATTTTACTAAAATGGCTTTCCCAAGAGCTAAACATATGCATGGGTGTACCCTCCAACTCCTGCGTTGGCGTGAGGGGATTTGGGAATCATAGAGGGCGTATTACCAACCGAACCCCAGTGAGGTGGTCAGTCCTACTCTCTCGAGTGCCTTTGCAGTTAGTAGCGGAAAGAGAGAATTCCCTCTACAATGACGGTACGAAATCGATCGGAGACTAGGAAACGAATCAGTTCGTTTGACCGGTCCTTTCGATTGCTAAACATCAGTGGATAAAAGGGCAGCGAAGGCTACGCTACGGTCGGAGATTCATCCCAGGTCCCCTTAAGAGCAGGCGCGTAGGGTAAAAAAAAGAAAAAATAAGAAGCTGCGCGTGAATCCCATCTAAAGCTCTTTCCTACTTACTTAATTATAATAGAAGCGCGTTGGCCTATTGGGTCGGAAATCACTTTGCAGATCAAGACCATAGGAACAGGGAAGAAGACGGGAGAAGACCTTATTTAGATGGATTGGTAGCGCAGGTGGCCCTCTAGAATGGAGTTCGGGCAGTGCTCTCACTTACGGGAAATGAGGGTAGGGGGTTTTATGACCAGACAATAAAGCTGCTGGCTACCCCAGTCTTGTCCAGTAACCATTCTGAGTGGACGTATGAACTTAGAGGAAACCGAAAGACCTTTTTCAATATAACCTTTTCCACCGGCCGAGTTGCCGAAGGGGATCAGTACAAGACGGCGGACTTCCCTCTCTTTGAGCTAACAGCCAAGAAGAGTTCACATTCAACTTCCTTACCCCATGAGCAGAGTGCCGCCGAGAGGAATCGGAGTTTCTTCTTATTAAATCCTTCCTATCTAGAGATTGCTAGTCGTTTAGTTCCATTCGTTCGCTTTAGAAAAACCTTATTCTAGATAAGGCACGCACAGGTGATCTAATTAATAAGACTAGCTGAACTAAGACAAAGTCGATATTCTATATCGACTGCCGGACCATTCCATTCATTGTCTTCTTCTCAACCTCTCCTCGGTTACTCTGAACTACCAAGCCAATCTCCAATCGAAGGAAAGACGGACTGCTACTATTCTTTGCCTACTTCTGTAACCCCCTATTCTGGCAAGAGACGGTTTGTCCACGTGAAAGTTAGTAACTATCAGTAGCTCCAACCTTAGACCCTTCGTTCCCCATAGCCTTTTTCTGGGGATAGCCTGGTCTTTCGTCGCCTTGAGCGGCCCCCTCTGGTAGCCCTTCCTCTAGTTAGTCACTTTGCTTCCCTTTTGGCGGTTAAAGAATCGCTTCGCACCTTCTAGGGGCACAGAAAGGAAGCTATGGCTTGGCTCTTTAAGCTTAAGCGGGGCATGACTGACGTACCCGGGCGATAAAGAAGAAATAAGTAGGGCGATCGATCTCACACCCAGGGCGAAAGATTATTGAGTGAATACTTGGAGAAAAGCAGAGTAGAAAAAGGCGGCTATTCCTTCTTATAGATAGCACGCACAGGAAAGTAAGATGGTCAAACTGAATTGAATTGAGTACGCTTCCAAGGAAAGTCACAGCCCTAGCCTCCCAGCCTCGGGTCACTTTTCTCCCGAAAAAGACGTTAACAGCTGAGTCAACAAGACTCCATCTCAGAAGATCCCGATCTTCTCACCACTTTCTCTTTGCTTTGAATAGCTATCCCTTTGTACTCAAGGGATGAAGGAATAGATGCAAACTAAGAAGACTTGTAAATCGGTTCAGATTTAGCATTCCTAAATAAAGGACCTGCAGCGGCGGAGACCATTTTAGCTCTTTCACTCCGTAAAAGAGTTAGTATGTTCGCAGGAAAGACGAGCTAAGCTTGAAACTGAAACTCCTAGGCAACAAGTCTTTGATTCGATTGATTTTCACTCTTTCGTCCAAAAACTATAACTAATCCATCAGCCAAGCCCTTCTGACTCTCCTATTCGTCCAGTTAAGAAAGTTCGGGCGCCTTTGTTTTCTTTTTTGCGTCTGGGCTGGTGCAGAATGAGTCTATAGTTCTGGTCTTCGTCCCTGCGATGATGGATCTCTTAATCCACTTACCCAGCCGGAAGGTTATGAATGTTTTGAAAAACGCTTCCTGCGCCGCTTAAGCTCGGGATCCCCTCAGACGATGATAGAGGGGTGAAGTCCTTCTCGGGCGAGGAGGACGAACATCTCCTTAGGCTATTTTGCTGGGAGCGATGGGATAGAAAAAGTAGCCACGTTAGGCCACTTAGCCAAGGTCTTAAAGGTATGCCTCGTATGCTCGGTATGAAACTTCTTCCTTATGCAGTTAAGAAAGCAAGTGAGGCGGGCGGCTATTCCATTCGAAGTAAGGTAACAGGATTCGATGTTGCACCATCTTCAGGTCATGAGCCTGATGAGTTTACCAATTCCTTTCAACAAACGAGAGTGAAATCACACTTGCTTAACTCCTAACTCCTGCTAATAGGGCTATAGCCATTACAGCAGCTATCATGAAGGTGAAGACTAATATAATAAGGATTTTCTCTTTTTGTCCCTCGATGATCAGTCGAGTCATTCCCAAGCGTAGAAGAGGACTTCTTCTATCTCCATTTCCCCTTAGCATGGATAATCTAGCCAATTATCTTATTCTTATATATAGCTTACTCGAAGGTTAGCCCCCTCTGCTAAAGCGAAAGAAGTCAGGCAAGTTCAAGTGAAGTTGACTATAGAGCGATCTCAACAAAGAAGCATAGCTCAGTGACGACTATCAATTTACTAAGAGAAGAAAGATCGGATTGTAGGCTAGATTCAAGGTATGCCAGTTTATTGATTCTACTCAACTTTCCAGATTGGCTTAGTGTTACATCTATCAACTGACTGAGCTTCCTTAGCTGACTGGGCTTTCAGCGCTGAGTTTCAAGACTCTGGGACTAAGAAGTTTCTCTTCATCACGGGGCGCATTCGTCTATCGATCTTAGTCTTAGAGAAATGGGTGGTAGTAAGGAGGGATCCTTTCTTTCTATCTTGACGAAACAAGGAATTGATAAATGCCACTAATCATCTAACTTTGAGATGAAGGAAGCTAGTCTATTCTTTTTTATTTTCAATTCAGATAACCTTTATGCTTATAAATGAATCCGTAAGAAGCTATTCTATCTTGACTTCGTGACCAATCTATCGGACATAGAAGACTTAGTGTGTTTTACAGCTTGAGTCCCATTACATCTGCATCATATCCTGTAGGCGAGGAAGGAAACTGACAGCATCATATCCTGTAGGCGAGGAAGGAAACTGACAGCTTGATGAAGAACGTTAGTTAGATTCGATTTAGTCTTGAGACAAGCCCGACTGGATAAAGAGAGGAAAAAAAGACAAATTAGTGCAACTGAGCCCTGACTTGAGATGAGATTGAGAAGGAGGCTTTTCTTATATGAAATTTCAAGTTACCCGGTAATGCCACATCTGATCGGACTTGAAGGGACACTGGCTTCATTCCTATCGCAAGAGCGAGTAAGGATCCAAGGCAAGGTTTAGAAGGTAAGAGGGAAAGTGCTAATATGCTAACACCAAGAAATCCCTTGGCAATCCGTCTTTGACTCCCTTCCTTCTTGCTTGCATCTCGGAGGGCTTTATTTTGCCGGCTAGTGGGTATTTACCTATTGTATTTATTAAGGTGCGAAAACTCTTTGTTGATTCCTCGCAAACATTATTTGTCCAATTCTGCCTGCGGGTTCTGGAAAAACTCCTTCTTTCCTTTCGCAGCTTATTCGTCCTTTGGTTTGCACTGGCAAATGGATGTGGGATGGAGCTTGAACTAAGGGATCCAGGGGCGTAGCCTTGATTCAAAGTGTCTAGGTACCAAGAGTCAATCAAGGAAGGAGGGCTAACTAATATTAATAAAATCTAAGATGAATATAATAAGGGCTTTAGGGCATTCCCCCAGGGTAATTAGATGTCAGGTCAGCATTGAGCGATGGGACCAAGGGTCCGAAGGAGATGCTATAGAGGAAGATTCCGCCTTTTCCTAGCATTGTCGGCTTAACGACTGCATTCACTCACTCCCCTTTTCTTTATTACGAAGCGAGAGGTTTGTCTCAAAGAAATGAGAGAGTCACCGACAAAGTCTTAACTAAACTATTCCGACTGAATATGAGATAAAACCTAAAAAGAAATCCTAACTTCCGAAATGAAGAACATAATCCAGCACAGCACTAGGGCAAAGTGAGGACTCTGCGCGCCTTGATTGACTAAGTCTAAAATATCTGGTTTAAGTGTAACAATGACTTCCCTGGCCGCGTGCCTAGCCGATTTGGTTGTTGGGTCTGACCAACCACTTCGTTCGCTCCCGCCACTTGTTGGGCTTGATTGTTCACACCAACCATACGTGCCGTCAAATTGGCAACTTCACCTTCTTTTTCTTCCTCTAGTGAACTCATTAATCCGAGTAATTGCATCGCTAGGTTAGAAAGAATCCTTCTATTCTTGGTTGCCCATCTATTGATTATCTGACTTACTGTGCCTCTTCAATCCGAACTAAACTCTTCCTATTCTTATTCTTCCATGCGCACATCGGAATCCGAGTAGCCACTTCAAGGGGCTTCCCTTCTTAAGTGCCAGAAGAGCAACTCTAGCTACTAAGTATGCCAACTCCTTTCCAGTTCCCAATCTTTCTCTGCTGAATCGCTTGTTCTTCCACGTGTCACGGGTTAAGATAGAAGGCCTGGCTCCCTCTGTTGGTTGTGAAGTCTTTTCGTTCCCTCTGTCCGAGAAGAGATGTTTGGGCGCACCGATCTACTGCCCGATTTCTGAATGATCGAGATAGTGGAGGATGGCTATTAACTAGATTAGACTAGAAGGAAGGAGAGAACACAGAGAAATCGCTAGAGAAGAGCAAGCAGAATCTGCCAGTGACCTCTCAGAACATAATAGGTTATATCGTCCCTCAGCCGAATGGTAGACTATCGATCCAAGTCGGATCTAATAAGAGGGCTATAGGGTTTCTCATCGCCCGTTGGTAACCTTATGGGTTGGTTTGGCCTTTATATCTATATGTTGATTGATCCTCGCGGGGTGTCTACCCCATATGCTGTCAAAGACGCATTTCCAGTAATTCTTAATGAAGCTGAGTACGAAGTTTAGGGCTTAGGATGGCAAAGGATCTAGAAGTGATAGGGGACTCGAAGATGGATATTGGGCAAATGAGAGGGGTTCGATCTCTTTACTTAAAAAACGCAAATCCTTTCTTCTTCCAACTTTTCGATCTTCCCATTCATTCCCTGTGGGCCCTTCTTCCCCTAATTCTTTCCATTCGACTAATGAATTTTCTAGAATAATTCGTAAATCTAGATCAGCTAATTGTTCTCTGATAGCAATCGCACCAGTAGACATTTCTCGATTTCGAAATGTATAGAACCCCTGGGTAGTCAAAAAAAGTGGTATGCTGTATTTCCAAGATTGGATTTCATATTCAAATAAACCTCGTAATCGTAAGAAAGTGGGTTTTTTAGTTATGGGCCTAGCAAAAGAAAAATTGGGTTGGGATAGGATACTATAAGATCTCCCCCCCAAAAAATCGGACGTGAAAATTTCCCCTCATCCGGCTCAAGTAGGTACACTAAATAAAGAAAGGAGTTCTCTTGAGAAAACTCCCAAACAAAAGGATCTACTCCTTACTCAAGTTCCTAGTAAAGATAAACATTAATTCCAATTCCGTCTTTTTTTCTTAACAATATTCAATTAAAATTTAAATGACGAAGTGTAAAATTCTTGAGTAGTCTACTTCCCTTCTAATGATGAATACCTTAATTTTAGTAATTAAATTAAGGGACTACCTTAACATTCATAAGAGATTGACTTGTCTATGTACTGTTTCATTCGATCTTTTAGGTCTCGACTTAAACTCGATGGTTATGACACGCACGATGTCCCTGCAGTCTATATGCGATGAATAGACTCCTGCAACCATGACATATTTACTTCCTTGAACATACTTTCTTTCCAAAAGAAAGGAAAAAAGTGAATTCCACAAAACAAAAAGTCTTTTTTTACGAGGTACAAAGAGAAATTCCTATTTCTATTTGTACCTCGTAAAAAAAGTACTCCTATCACTAGCTGCCCTCACTCCTCTCCTTTCCAGTCGAGCACTTAACTTAAAGACCTGCACCTTATCCATTTAGCACCTTATAACCTCAGACTCGAAGTCATCATTCTTTTTGAAGGACTTGAGTCTTTATCGAGAGGAGAGGTTAATTGGATATAGTCCTATCTCAATCGCCTTATATATCTATCTTAGTTATCCGAGAGCCTAAATACATTAGTATTCGTGGATTCTGCCCCCATTCCGTTCTCGAGAGGATAAAGATAGGATAGCGTCGTCGTCGGACTATTGCTTCCTAGCTCTTTTACGAACTAGTCGAAGTGATGACTTAACCGGAGCTAAGGCAATTTCTCCCTTTTGTTAGCTTTTTTAATATCTCTAAGAATCGAGAGAAAGACTGACTTCTTTCGCGGATCCGTGCCGCTCCCGTCCCCGATTCGACTTCAACTATATCCGAAATCAGAAAATCAGACCTTGAAAGGAGCATTGTTAGGCATTCTATTTTAGTGAATGCGGCCGAGTCAAGCCAATTTCTCACCTACAAGCGCATACGACTTACTGTAGCAAAGACATAGATCCCGCTATGGAAGTTCCAGTAGCTGCTGGAGAAGCACTCATTTCCCAGTTTTTAAGGTCTCCCTCATTAAATAACCTATTCTTTACTTGAAAATGGAGTCAAGTCAAGCTGGTGCTGGAGAAGAGATCTTGCTTTTTGTGCTGATGTAGTTCTTGTAGCTAATGTAGCTGAGGAAGAAAGGGATCCCTGTAGTTAACAATCTCCCTTACTGCTGCGTGAACTGCTTGAGCTTTTATTCTAACTGCGTAATCAAGAAGAGGAGCAGGATTGGCAATCGTCCTGTACTATATGAAAAAGAAGGAAGCTTAAGTGTCTACTGTAACTTCCATCCCCTCCCTAATAGTTACGGATGCTATTGTGTCTGTCTACCGTTCTGTGATGCTGTTGCCGGGCGGGATTGGATCTTTTGGTACAATCAGTCCAGGTATCCTCCGAGTAATAAAATAAAAGGTTTTTCTTTTTCAATTCTTATCATAAGATTTTTCCGGTACTATCTCAAGGCTCAATGGTAGTCGTCGAAACGAAATCTTTAACATCTCTGCCTAGCCCAGGTCTTTTCCCTGAGGGAGTACACGGGAAGAATGCAGTCAAGGGCCTACTGCTCTAGTAGCTAGTAGTTAGTGAAATGCCTGAGAGATATGATCCGAGAGTAGTAGTCTACTTGCTTAACTTTAGAGAAGAGAACAACAACGCTGATTTTTGGAAGGGGTTGCACTGTAAACAAAGTGATTGGTTAGACCAAGATGTGGTTCAGTCTGTGTTTACGGGGACAGTTCGCCCATACGAAGAGAGATATCTAGCCCTTAGATAGTTTCATTTAGAGAGTTTAATGATGGGTGAGGGGTAAGCCTAGACAGCCGAAGTTCTCCTCTGTCTGCTCTGCCAGGTACCCAAAAAGAAAGAATAGGAATGCAAAACAAAGACAAAAAGAGGAAGAGATAGCCCAGACCTCTTATCCCTTTGACCAGAATCCCATACTGAAGTTACTCTTTGAACTACCATTCCAAATGCGTAATTCAGTCAGTATGTAATTCTATCCACTACCCAATAGCAAATAGCAATAGAAGCATAATTGAAATTGCACTCACCGGAACCAGTATTGAAGGAATCAAATCCGCAAAATGCCTCAAAAAACGGTCTTTCGTCAATTGTTACTACTGGAACAGATATTCCGTAAAAAGAGTTACGTCTGCTCATGTATCTACTTTAGCTGTAAAGGAACTTCTATACCATCCCTCAAATAAAGATAGACTGCTTACCCGGAAGTCGAATACGAACGTTACCCCCCGAAACTGATCTTCATTCCAAAACCTAAACTAAGAGTAGAAGGAACCGAAGAAGACCGACCATCAGTAGTATTTCGACTATGATGGCGATAAGAGAGTTGAAAGGTAGAAAGTTGTAGAGTGATAGGTACCATAGATAGATGAAACCATTATTTATTCTCTCAGGAACTGAACTCCGCACCTCGGGTTTCTTTTCATTCATTGGAAAACCCTTCTCGAATGCGCTCATGGAGCGCACCCCTTTGTTTTGTCTTTCCGGATCCAATTGCTCAGAAAACTCATGTATTTGAGTGAGATTATTTCCTGAGATTAATTGGTTCAGAAAGCCAGTCAGGCGATCGATAAGAGATCCGCTATTAAATGTACACTCTTAGAGGAGAAATAGCCCACTAGAACGATATTTTTTCATGCTCCCCCGCATAGGACTATAATAATAGAACTTCGTAGCATTAGCAAGGTGCGAAGCCTTGAAGCAAGAACTCTTAGGGGAGTTTTAACTGTTTACAGGATATTTATCGCATCCGGTAAACTCTTTAATTTACCCGGCAAAGTACGATCTAAGAATACCAGGCTCGCCCCTTCCTTTTTACTCGTAAGACGGAAAATGCATAGAGACTTGAGCCGTCTTCTAAACGATGTATAATCCACTTATGTAACCACGTAGCTCTTTGTTTGTTGCTCGTCAAGTTCGGAATGGATTTTTGATCAAACGATCAAACGATAGGTCAGGTGGTTTTCCATATCCTGTTACAGATACTCAAGAGGCGGGAAGCCGCGAGCGATGGTCGTTCCTAGGCCCAGTCAACCACTTAGAACCTCCTTTTTTTTCTTCTTCGGCCTGCAGAAAATGGGGTAAGCTAAGGCGGCCCATTGGAAGTCCAATAGGACTGCAATTGAACCAAATTACTGATTTCTGGACGTAGCCCACGGGCGCTTAAGAGAACCATAACCATGTCGAAGGAACTTGGCAAAATGACCCCTCAATAGCATCACTCAATGCCTTTGCTGAATCAGGAAATTTAGAAGGAGATCCAGTGGTTGAAGAAATTTCTACAATTGAATGAAGGGCCAGCAAATCCTTACAAGAACCTCTTTGCCACTAAGCGAGCACTTTACCCCTCCTGTCAAGACGTGCAGCCCATTCTGCAGACGCCTCCTATTTGTCTATCTGTCTCGGACATCGAAGGTCTTTACGGGAGTTTCAATTTCCTAGTTGAAGAAGACCACCGATTTCCTCCATAAATTCTCCGCTCTGATCAAAATGGCTAGCCAAGAAGAACCCGCTTCCTCCGCGAATTCAAGCCTCCAACCCTATAATTCTAATCCAAAAGCTACCTACCCTAAGAAGAGGTGGGTGAAAGATGGACCATCAGTCAAACCGGCCTTCAGAGAACTTCCTGGGCAAATTAATGGCAGTGGCTCCCAAGCGACAAAGCCAAGAGCTTTCAATGAAAAAAGCCGATTACGGCTTCGAAATGCAAACGAACTGAAATTCACTCGGCTGAACTCCCTTAATGGGAGGAGAAGAGAAAGGCCTTCAACCGGCAAAGATGCCTATCTTGATAGATCGACTTACCTTCTAACTCTCCCTCTACTCTAACTTTCAATTTCATTCGCTAAGTCGTTCCCTCATCTCTTTCATTCTCGGCTTCTTCAACAAGAGCTTATTTCCCCGCTAAGCATTCGTTCCCAGTCGACAAGAGAGAAGAGCTACCCAAGTCTGTCTTTTCCTTAACAAGTAAGGAAGTAAACTACCTTCACCCGCGCAGCGGAATTGCCGCTATTCTATTCTGCTTCAACAACGTGCTTTCTTAGCTCCGTAACTTCACTTCCTTGTTCTATGCCTCGAGAACAAGAGAATTGAAGATTGATGAGCGAAAAGAGCGAGAGAGCGGGAATCGGAGGGAAGGAGCGAATAGTGCACACCTCGAATTGGCTGTCAAGAGTCAGTTGCTTTCCTCTTTCTATCTGCCTTTCGGATCGGACTGTTCCAGCTGTCTGAGCCGGTTCTCCGATCGGGGAATAGGATGTTAGGAAGTCTTCTATAACATTTCCCTTAGGCCAAGAGAAAGTAGACTGTCAGACTCGGAGGTAGCAGTAAGATCTCTGTCTCCAGAAAGGAAAGGCATGAAGGTTTCAAAAAGTATCCTCTCATTCCTTATGGGGAAGCTCCTGGGAATACCATTGGTAAGAATGAAGCCAAAATGCCCCTCCAATAGTGGTCATCTTTAGAGAAAGAAATCAGAATACCCCTATTTATTTAGGGAAGTCACTGACTTCCAGCTACTTGCTCCTCCCCAGAAATCCCAAATGCCGGACTTCTTAGCTCAGCTTGGAGTAGGAGGAGAGCGCACCATTCCCTAGATCGGGGAGTGGGGTGATGTCTCATCACCCGCGCACCCAGAGCGCTTTCTTTCTCTGCATGACGATGCAGGGGCGTAGGTTCTAGTGTGTCCGCAGTGGCAATCGCAGAGGTTCTTTATGAATATTCTGCGATCTCCCACGGGCTGCACCAGCAGTCAGCTTGCCCTTCGGCTGACTGATGACTGCAAGATGTCTGATTAGAGAGATCAGACGCCAACCATCGGCCATCACCATGATGTGCCGTCTAGGGGAGTTGAGAGTTAGGAACGACGTTTAAAATCTTTTTATATTAATATTATATCATGATGAATTTGTTTACTAATACTTTAGGTTCCTACCGTCTTATGGCGGGAGGCCCTCGAAAGCCTTCGATGGTTAAAAGGACTCCTAAGGGTCCCTTTAATCATCTCTAATCGTCTTTCACCAGAGATCTGTATCAGTGCATACCTGTTTGCCAGGTCAGTGTTGAAACTCAAAGGGGCTTCGGGCCCCCTGTTCACTGCGCTCTATCTTAAGCAGTGTGCGGTATCTCTGAAGAGATATTACGGCATGGAGCTACCCTTGCCGAAGTGACTCGACCGTTAGGGAGAGGTGATGAAAGAATCTCAGGCTTTTAGCGATGCGAACTAGTAGAGAACCGCTGGTTAATTACATCGAGCCAAAGGAAAAAACCTTGGTCTTTGGCCTGCCCTATCAATGTGGGTGGACAATCTACTAGGCACATCCAATCCAATCCTAAAAGTACCCACACACACACGACAGCCAATCTCGCTTAAACTACAAGCTAAGGGCGTTAAGGTTCCTCAACAACATAGAAAAGGAAGACTGTTTCTGGTTCTGCCTCACAGTGACCGCGAAAGAAGAAGATGAAGACCGATCCTGCACAGGGGTCAAAGCCCTGAACCGACAAGGCTACCCGGGCCACACTCAGAAGACTAAGAGAGCTCAGACAGCGATCTACATCGTCGTTCCAGCTGCCTAGAAAAAGCCAGGAAAGAACTTCATCTTCGTATCAAAAGACGAAAGTCGGGATAGCCTCGGCTAATTCAATTCTTGCAGCTCGAGCGAGGTAATTAGCCTGTGTTAGCAGAGCTCTTGTGGAAAAAAGACCAACTAGTAGTCAAGGCCTTGCCCTTATTATATTAGCCTGGTACCTTCGAGAAGAGAAGATATGTAGGTAGCTTCCTTTTCTCTTGTTGGTGGAACTCTTCATGCCTTTACCAATCACCAAGAACTCATTCTAATGTGAGATTCTATTACCTGAGATCAGGGGTGTAAGAATGAAATGCTTGGGCCCTAGGCCAGGATGCTTTGCTGAAATCCATCCGGCACTAAACGAAGTAGGTCGATACCAATAACAGGAACCGAAAGCCGCTCTCTTCCATAAAGAAGAGCGAAACTCTCGCCTATCCGGGAAAGAAATGACTCCTAAATCAGTCCCTCAAGCGTCGGAATGTTAATCCACTCCTCCCTAAGGCTTCTACCCTCGGATGAAAGAAGTGCGCGGATAGAGCAAGAACTATGAGCGGGTAAACCGGGGATGAGAGTTGGCTATGAGCTAGACTAGAGGGAAAGCTACGAATCTAAGAGCAATGCGCTAGTCAGCCTAGTAGGATCGGGTAGGTAAATTCAGAAGGGGGTGGCCGGCTTTTTAAACCTAAAAAAAGTGTTAATTAAGAGGGAGGTTGTCCGATTTCTTATGTGATGCCTTTATTTGTTCCCTTTGGCATGATCGTTTCGAAGTTCTTTCTTTCATAAGAAAGTCTTTTTCGGAAATCAGAATAGCTGTTGAGCGGAAGGTTTATTACCACCTCCCTTTGGGGGCTAAGGGCGCAGCATCGGCGGTAAGAGCAGTAGACCCGCCCGCAATGGAAACTGAGCAAATCCCTTTCTCATTATGAACCTACTTTCTTCGCACTCTAAAGCTACTATGGAAAGCCGGTTTCAGGCAGCAAGGAGTGCGAGAACATTTTTGAGTTATCACCCGATCTCATGTCTTAGCCAAAACAGGATATAAGAGAACGAAGAGAAAGAGACAAAGAGAAGCTAAGGGACGGATTGAACAGCAGCTTTGAAGGAAGGAGTGCTAGCCAGTCCCAAGATAAGGACGGGAGACATAGCTTACTCCATTAAGCTTGAAAGAAAGCTCTGAAAGCCCTGTTTCCAGGTAAGAGCATGGAAGGGGAAGGAATTCATTCAACAGAAGCTAAGGGGCTTATGTCATGGCTTGCTGCATCTCATGTATTCTTTCTCCCAGTCTGTAGAGATCACAGGGACAAAACTATGAATGGCAAGGCGAGTTTACTCGGGGAGAAGGAAGGGTCCTAGCTACCGAGCTTAGCAGACAAACAATCAGTCACGGTCTGAAGGAAGAAAGAGATTGCCCTATCTTCAAAGGAAACTCCTGAGATAGAAGTAGTACGCGCACATATACATATAGTTGGGGCGGGGGCGATATCGGTCTTTTTTCATTCTTTCTCATTACTCGTAAGACCACCTCCAATGTGTGTATTCCCTTGTTCTGTTTCGGTATTTCCTTTCTTTATTAAAGGATTTAGGAACTGAAGATCTTAACAAGTAGAAAGAGAGAGAACGGATAGGTGATTGTCCTAAGAAGGCAGTTACCGAGGTAAGTAGTTAAGTAGCTAAGTATTGGAAGGAGCTATGCTCTAGTATCTCCTGCTTCTGCTTGTTATTCTGCCTCTTCAAGTGTCCTAAGACTAGTTCCTTTGTAAAAAATATCCACTCATAAGAGAAGGAAGAGGGGGATACTCCGAATATCTATTGTCGGAGAATAAGCCGATATAATATCCTGAGGAGAAGAATCGGATAGGGAGTGAGGTAGCGGTGATCCAAGCAAGATAGTCTGGAGCAAGTGCAAAGAGAATACCTCTGCTGTTAGCTAAGGCTAGTCACCTCAAGTCTTTGTATGGACAATGTCTCTTGTTTATAGCTATTTTCTCTGGGTTCTTCCCGAAGGGGCTAACCGTATTAATAGCTGATTTAAGGTAGTTGCTACTTCGTTGTTGAAAAAATTGTTTTCTAGCTGTTGATGGGTGAACCCATTAGGGTTGTTATCGGTTTCGAGTTCTCGCTGTTCTCTAAGAAAGAAGTCAAGGAACTGCTAGTCTTTAAGCTTGAAGGTTTGAAACTTGCGGAAAGAATCACCATCCATGGTAAGGCTCATGCTTACCACACACGCATTGGAAAGTGTGATTCCATTCATCGTTATTCCTAAAAGAAGAATAGCCGAGCCGAGTGTACAGGCGGGTCGAAGAGCGAGCTTCAAAGGCAGAGAGAGGAGCAGCTTTACCGGACGAGGCGGGGGATCTCCGCAGCTCCAACATCGAGGAAGTCCTACGGTAAAGTCATCAATCGCACCCTGACCCAGAAAGCCAATCAATCAGAATATGTTGGCTTAGGAGTTTGAGTCGTCTTATCAATCTTAGCCAGCACGAAAAGCCTAATCAACAAAAAATAATAAACGAATAGAAAGAAGGGGTTTACCTTTGGATTCGTATCTAGCTTTGGATGGAATGGACTGAGAACGAGGAAGTCCTATCGTGCTACTGGCTTTGAACCGGATTGCTAACCAGGTTCTCGATGGAAGGCCCTGTGCTCTATTAATCTAGTCCGTCTCTACATCAGTCTTTCCAGCAAGCGAGCGAGTGAGACTTACGCTTGAACCCCGGGTACACTGAAGACAAAGCAATTTATTTCGTATAGAAAGACTCATAGTAAACAAGAAAGCGAAGTATCAACAAACCCGGTTAGACAAAGGATAGAGATTCAACACCCAATCCAAGAAAAATGACCACCTCCGGGGATTTTGAGTCTTCTTCTTCACTCGAATGGAGCTGAAAGTAAAGAACGAGAATAGGAAGTTGCGAGAACCCGCAACTCCGGACCGAAAGCACGACACGAATGGCAAGCGCGTAAGCGCAGGTTTTCTGTCTTTCCTTTCCCTTCCTAGACAGCGAATATAAATCTTAGTCTGTCTGAAAGTTAGTGAAGTCACTCTCGGGGAGAGGCACGAACTTAAGGAGCTAACTTAAGCTTGGTCCTAGCTGGTTCCATGATCTAGGAAGTCAATCTAATCTGTCTTCTCTTTCCTGCCTTGGTCAAAAGCGGTATAGGCTGTTAATCGAATCTGTCCTCTAACCGAATTAGCGCATCTTCCTTTCTCTTTGTTGAATAGTGGAGCTCCTACACGCTCCACTCCAGTGAAGCAAGACTGAATCCCATCCGGAGAGTTCGCATCGATCCATGTACTCTGTTCTATACACTACTTATTTTACTACTTGCAAACCGGCTTGCTTCCGTTGATCTAGTCCAGATAATCTATGATCTTTCCCCTCAAGCTAGTTAGGGAACTACCTTCGCTCCGCACCTTATCCTTCGATCCAAGCCACGAGGCAAAAAGCTGCGGTAATTCTTGATTGATGTAGCTTCGTCGTCTCTTTTGATACGAATGAGACATAGTAGCAGCCAAGGCTTCTGATCTAGGGCTCAGAAAAAGACCAAGATGATCACAGGAACCACAGAATCGAGAAGTAGCAGACATGACCGCTTCTACCACTTAACTAGAAGTACTTAAACTGTACTTGCCGCCAGAACTGTAACTCTTTATTGCCACTAGTTTCTAACTACTATGTCATTAGCTCGAAGTGCAGTGATCCAAAACGGGATTCTAACGATTTCATTCACTTCATCAACAAAAGGCGAGGTAGCTTGGCGTCAGTAAAGACAAAACAAGACCCGAGGGTTTCTTTTACAAATGTAGAGCATACCCATCTCAGGCTCTAAACTGGTCAATGCGCGAACACTAAAGAGAGAAGTCTCGTCCAGGGCTAATTTTCTTCGGTTAGGATTCGCCTTTGGGAATAGAAGGAATCGAATTGGCTGAAGCCGTCAACATACGCTTTCGGGAAGTTTAACCACGCGATATCTCAGTGAACGTATCGGAACCCGGTAGGAGAGCCAGAAAAGAAAGATTTCCTTTCTAAGAGGTGGCAATACCCGGGCTCAACAGCAATCATTGACTCGTTAAGTTAAAAAGAAGCTGAACCAAGACTCAATGGTTCGCCTATCGGCTAATAAATTGGAAATTACGAAGGATTACCGCTCTGTGGGATGGGACTGAACACTCCCCCTTCTATACTATCTCACCTCACCGCCCTCCTGCTGCGTAAAAAAGAAAGCAGATGGTTAGAAGTAAAGGCCGAACGTAGGTGCTACACCGAGATTTAATAGCATACCATACATTATGGTAATCACGAGAATCCCTAGGTTTCAGTCCTAAGCTCCAGCCTTTGTGGATCTAGTAGGGGCTTCCGTCCCGTCCCGAACGGATGAGATAATCGAAGTCTTTTCCCGCGTCAGCGGGAGGATGTTAGTGGTCAAAGATCTCAGAGTTTGAAACTGACACACTTTAAACCTAAAAAGAAAAGTGATCCTCAATCTTTTTATTGCTGGAGACAGGGATTAGTCTTCAATAATTGGTTAATCACAGCGAGCGGCTCTCTGGCCATTATCAGACTAAACCAACCAGATGTCTTCGCAAGCAAAAGAAGAGTTGTCGCTATTTCTGTCCACCAGTTACCAGGGTATCTATCTATACTGAATACTCATACTCGATCCTTAACCGATGCCGCGGGGCAGACGAAGAATGATTGTATATAATCAAATTCGAGAAAGAATCTCTGCTCCCTCTTCCCTGCGTATGCTCCCTTCTTCACCGCCGCCCGTTCTTTCTTCACCGCCACGCAAGGAGTCCCATTCTGCAAGGATAGTCGTGGTTAAAATCACAAGCACATAATGTAGCTAAAATCACGAGTATAATCATAGCTAAAAAGGCTCGCCCTTCTGTTGGAGCAGCTGCTCTCCGAGTCGCGGAGATATCGTATTTCTGAATAGTTACCTCGTTCCATTCACCACAAGGCATCCGTCTTCCTAACTTCAGAAATCTTGTCCCTCCGAAGCCTTGCTCTATCAAAACGATTGCTAGAAGAGTCGATCACTAAACCCTTACATAACCATAACATAGCTTGCTTAATAACCTTTGCATAGAGCCGGACTTGAAAGAAAGGATACATCTGAGCTAATTTAATTGAAATTCTTGTGCGTATCGCGATGCTCCTTGCTTTTGCCGTGGAAAGGGGTTCGTCTTGGCTTTGTCTGGTAAGTTGCGATGGCTTCAGGACACATTCTTTCGAAGAAAATGACATGGATAACTAGGGAACCACTACAATAGGAAATAACGGATCTATTCACTTAAGTTGAAAAAGCTGCTTCATGGATATCTACCTAGGGAAGGTCGAAAGCTGAAGGAAGTATAAAAGAAATAAGATCGTGCTTCGTCTTCGTTTACTACACCGGCAATAGGATCGTCTCGTCGAGTATGAAATGAATAGTAGCAACCAACGGTGTGAAAGCGTCCCTTAACTAATAGGTATAGGTAGGTGTAATATGTTATAGCTGGCAGCTCCGGAGCTGTAGCAAAAGGCTTCTTCTTGCTTATCAAATAAAGTGATTGAACTATCTTACTTGGGCGGATGGGTAGAAAGAGGCGACTTACGACACCTCTGTTAAGGGAGAAACTTTCCTATGTAGATGTTGCACATCAGAAGAATCCGAGCGCTTGCTAGTAGTTTAATTTTCACGTTTTAGACATCAGAACAAGAAATCTCGTGATTGATGGTTGGTCTTTCTCTCGATAAAAGGCAATGCATAGACTGTGGTACTAGTCAAGCATGAAAAATGCAATCGTTATAAAGTGGCTCTGAACGATTTAGATTGTGTTGACCGTATAAGGAATAATAAAGTAAAGAAAGAAGACTAAGCTAGTTCGCTTGTCTATCTTTATGTCAGTCCCTTGATCTATCATGAATCGCGAATGAAGATGTACCCCGGTAATTGAAGAGCCGCCCTTCTCTTTCTTTTAGTTCCGACAGCTATAGAAGAGGGGCTTGGGTTTAATTCGAGGTAGTTGGTAGTTGGGACAAATCTAGATTGAGCCTCTCTTCCTTTTTGCTTTATCAAAATGGCATACATAAAGGTGTCTGTCATGGCTAAACAGAAAAAGGAGAGAGAGTGCTTCTATCATCATATCATTAGCAAGAGCAAGAAATGGGCGTTGGAACAAGTTTTCCTTGAATTCTCAGTTAGAGCATCCCCCTTTTCTGCAACAGCGAGAAAGCAAGCTTTAAGGGTGAATTCGCCTTGGCGAACTTTAAAAAGACATAAAAGACATCTCGATGAAAATAGTTCCGTCTTAGGTTGTACCTTATATGGGCTAGTCTGTCACTATCAAAGTTATAGTCTAGATTGGGCGGAGGATCAAAGATCCCGGTTCGAACATTGTCTTTTCCATCTTAGGTGGGTATAGAAGCTGCTGATGATGAAGAAAAACTCTCAATCCTGGTTCGAGGCTATGCTGCTTCTAAGCTCTAGAATTTGCTAAGATAGAAGTCAAACTAAGTATGGGGTGTAAGGATCTTTCATAGTCCTATCCCAGAAGGGAAAAGGATTTATGATATGGTGGAAGTCTGATTCGGATAGCATGCTAAGCCAAAGAAAGGAAAATGATCGTAAGTCGGAGGTTTAGTAGAAAAGCAAGTGCCATGCGCTCCGGCTTCACCTTCGGGAGACTACCCTGCTGCCTCTCCGACTTGACCATCGCTTCGGTAGATAGATCAGATCGGGGACAACCCGGTTCAAGACAAAGAAAAGACTTTCTCTTCAAGAATGACATCGTTTACTCTTATAGCTTTAAGAGAAGAATCGGCTAGGTCTAATTGTTCAGGCTTAAAACCATGAGCACACCCTATAGACCTTCTACCATAGATAGAGACATGGTGAGAACCTGTTCAAGATAATATCTCTATGAAAGGAAATTGCCTCTAACGTCTTACTCTTATACGGTGAAACTTACAAGTAAAGTAGTCGCTGAGTGGTTGGGAATAGAACTCCATGCAGTCTTTCTTATCGGCAGTAGTAGGCTATGATTCCTGCTTATTAGCGAGATTTCCCAGTTACTTTACTAAACTTTACTAAAGAATTCCTCGGATATAAGAGGAGATAGCGAAACCCGGTACTTGGTAGCTAGTGAAGTATTGGTGTAGTACCTCCTTGCCCGGTTAGGAGAACAGTTAGAAGTAGGAAAAGATGCCGACACCGAACAGTTAAAGCGCTACGCCCCTTCGCTTCAAGACTGCCAGCCTATTCGCTTTGAGCCGAAGCAGACGCTGCCCATGGAGAGCCTTTTCCTTTGTTCACATTTGTGCCCGACAAAAAAGCCAAAAATTGGGCTTCTAGACGCCTTACAATAAAGAAGCCCCGGCCCCTCGGTGTCTTACACGTCTTCTTCGACCCCCCGGAGAGAGATGTCCCTTCTTTATGCACATCCATATACATAGCCAGACACAAAGGTTTACAATCTGGTAAAAATCTGCGGTTCTTTAAGTGAATGAACTTACTTGCTCTAGTGGCTGGCAAAGGCCAACCGAGAGGGGAGAACGAACGAATGGCTCAGGAAATGACTTAACTTAAAAGGCGAGGGATTTTATTCTTACAATACAACTCGCACCAATAGCGGTACTATTGGAAACAGCAGGGGCTTAAGGAGATTGATTGAAAAGCCGCCCCTTTCTTTTGTGATTGTAATAAAGAGCACGCACACTGGACCCACTAATCATCATCTCATCTGGCGCGAAGTAAAAAGAAAGGCCCCCCTAGCTACTCGTGCTCGTAGCTCGATTGGGGGTCACTCGTAGCTCGATTGGGGGTCAAGAGTGTGGTCCGGCGGAAAAACAGAAGTCGTCCGCATCAAGTGCTGAAAAATGAAATTTCTTCCTGAGTGAGTAAAGATAGACAAAAATGCAGGCCGTTAACTCCGAATGAAAAAGTGGCCAAGTGTCTTGGAGTTGGGGTCCCCAACCGGCGGCCTAGGGACCAAGAGATTACCCTGGTTTATACCAGTCAATGACCGACGATGTAAATCTGCCTTGCTGTCCCCATTGAAGTCGTCTTGAAGAGGCTCTTCTGTAAGTCCTTACTTGCCTTATCAGACTCAGATGCGGGTTACCTTTCTATGGGTAGAAAGAACACCAGCCCAATCTCGACAAATAAAGAGAAGTCGTAGAAGCAACTACATCATGAAAGAAGGTTCGTAGAACTTCTCTACGCACTTCGAACCCGAAAGCATCTACCCTACGCTATCTATTGAAGCTGACTCTTTATATAAAAGATATAAAAAGACAGTTACAATAAAGGCCATACACGCTAACTATTATTCTAGTCTGACTAGCCCGTAGGCTGTTACAATTATCCCTGATCTTTACTTTTAGAAAGGGAAAAGGCCGGAAAGCGGGTAAGAAGATAAAATCTCTCACCTTACACTCTAACTCTTACTAATGGTTTCTTAGGGGTACCTAGTACTTATTCGATAAGTCTTCTAAAGAAGAATTACCTTATGTCCTGTAAATTCAATAGTTTCTGGCTTCCCGGCTGTACTTCTGTGACTACATCCCTCGAGGAAAGGCCCTCAAGGTCAAGTCAATAAGTAAGGAAAGAAAAGTACGTTGCCTCCTCTTCTATTCTAGGTAGACGTCTTCTCCAGCCGAACAGAACATCTTTCTTAGATGGTTGAATGCTGCTATGGGTCGACTTATGTGTTGAATGTGTTGAAGCTTTTAGTTGGATAAATGCCATGGAATGAGAGTGAAAGCTAAAGCAGTCACCAGTACGTTGCTTTGCAAGAGGAGTTTACTTATGAGGGCCTAAGGCTATTCCTTGCTGCTGAGCTAGCATTCACACCGCTTTCCTCATGTCAGCAAGCTCGGGGTCTAACCTCATCCTAAAACTACTTCTCCAAGCCGTAGACGGAAGACAAATAATGATACATCCTTAGCTATGGGAAGAAGTACGATGCTTGTAGCCAATTCTACCTCTTAGCGAGGGCTTGACACATACATCTTTTCTTAGCTTAGGTCTGATCATCGAAAGACGAAGGCATAGGCAGGCTGCTGAGCTTAATCCCAGATATAAACGCTACGATTCACTCTTACGTGGAAGAGTAGAAAGCAGATAGTCCTATTCCCTATTCCTATCCATAAATAAAAAAGCTAATAGAGCAGGTTTTCACGAATCCCATGCAGTTAACGAGAGATATAAGCTTGCCAGCCCGGAGTGGAGGGAAAGAGTAGCTCCTTGCCAGCAGCTTCAAATTCTACAGTGGTTCAGTCTGATTCGTTCATCCGGAAGCGGATTTTTTAAATTCTATTATCTTGTCTCCTCTCACTATTGATATGATGTATGTGAAGTTCCTCGTCATTCTATTCGTGTTTCCTTCCCCTTTTACTGTTTACTGATAGTTCTATTGTTCAGGGCAGGCTACTCCATCAACTAAATCAATTGCTTAAGGTCGCGCTCTCTCTCGTTCTATGAGGACGAGTGAATGCGTATCCTCCTCTGCCCCAGGAGAGGTCTCTCGAGCCTTCAGCTGACAGCTCTGACAGACTGCTTTGCTTAGGCATCATCCATAAAGACAATCAATCGCCCATGTCAATTAGACAGGGAAATGGCAAAACCAAGGGAAGAAAGCACACCAAATAAAAAGCAGGTATCCGTCCCCGTCCTCTGCCATCTATCATTTCTGAGGGATAAAACTCTATCCTTGAGGAGGTAGAAAATTCTTAACCTCACACCTCTATGAAAGAAAACAAGAAAAGGGACCCCCTTTCTTGAGGGAAGATCATAGGGTTCATCTGATCAAACGGATATCTGACATATGGAAGCCAGAGAGGGGAACCACTTGGGAAAACCAAAATAGCTCCAATGACAGGTTGGTTACCTTAAGTATATATGGTAAAAGTTGTCCTTCACCTAAGCGGATCCTTCTATAAACCATAGGAATAAGCCGGGAATGAGAAGATGATTATACGCCTGTATGGGTTTATTCTGGAACTTCCACTCAATCGGCTTACCGGGGGGTCAACTCACTTACTTAAATAGTATATCCTGTTTAAGGGATATTATACCCCTGTGCAATGACTTTTCCGCTTTAGCTTCTACCATTACTGGCAGTAAAGCCTCCATCCAGTAGATCTTAAGCTAGGATTCTCGAATGGGAGAGCTACTCCCAGAAGACTCAGACTGCTATTATCAAGATTTAGCGTAGATAGATTAGAGTTCGCTCATACCCGGTCTCTCAAGATTGAAAAGCTTCGAGCCCTTACTTTAAGCCTTTGATGTTAACCATACCTCACTTGCTTGCAGATTAGAGCGTGGGAGAGCTTTATTAAATTAAAGACTACTTTTTTTGACTCCTACTCCCAGACCCAGCATAAGAGAAGAAAAGAAAACAAAAGAAAGTCCAAGTGATCCCTCGTTCTTTCGACATGACTCGAACAAGAAATCTCCTTAGAGAGTCAAAAGAAAAAAAGATTTTCGAAGCAAAGAAGACGAGTTCGCTTATTCACACATTGGGCGCATAAGCCGCTTACTCTTCTCCATGGCTTCAAAGGTTTTTGAAGTAAAGTGATTATCCAGCCTGGAATAACCCCTGCTTTGGGGAATGAGCAGAAGAAGCGAAAGAGGCTTCCATTGATGGAGAAAGAAGAAGAGAATCGCAGCAGCTGAATGAACAAATTGAGACTCTTGAGATGGATGTAGCGAGACTCGGACAATGGATGCCCACAGGGCGGATCAATTAGGCCACTTACATGAAGTAGAACGAGAACAATACGCACGGCTAAAGGACCGAACGGCATACTTAACCTTAATGAATTCCTGGTTAATAATTCTGCTAGGTACCCGACATAGGACTACTAAGTAAGGCTAAGGTGAAAAACCAGAACTCTCAGCGTCTTTGCTTGCTTCCTTGCACATGTCACGAATTGGATATTAAGTAAGAACTAGTCTAACCTCCGCTGAATGAAGTTTGAGTCCCTTGGATTGATCACTCACTGGACGAGCGTTTGTCTTTTACCAGTTGAGGACCCAAGACCCACACTGCAAGCCTTGTACCCTACCACTGAAACTCCGCTATCAATGTCATCTGGCCCCCTAATTCCATAGCTCCTAGTGCTTCTGCCTGAAAGCAAGTTAGAATTCATTCTGTTTCATACCGGCCTCCTTCCTGCGAGCCAATTCAAAGGAGAAGGCCCCAAAACAAAGGTCTCAAGATCCCAAAAGAACAGGTCCCAAAGCAAAGAACAAAGCTGGATGGAAAGACAGATACCAAAAGCATAAGACGAAGCAATCAGTCTAGTTGGCTTCAGTCGACCAAAAGTCCTGTTTTTTGGCTTTTTCATAGCTAGAAAATTCCACTTTTCTATTGTCTCTGTGGAATAGCTCTTTGGTTTGGATTCAAGATATTACGGAAAGAGAAGTCCTTTGCCTTAGCACGGGCACCAATCAATAGCAGCACACCTAGGCGAGGAAGAAAGCATTTCAGGCTCTACCACGAAAGGGTGGGTAGAGCAGAAGAGAGCAGCCCTACAAAATAGTTGTTTAGCGAATGACTCAACCTATGCATCCGGTATTTACACTCTCTACTTCGAGGTGTAAATCACTTAAACTCTTTATTCCCCCTATCCCTGTATTAATGAAAGAATCTAATTTTTGACTTTGACCTTGCGAGCACCCAAGGGAGGGCGAACTCTTATCTCCCCAATCTCCAGGACCGCAAAAAGATGGAATTTTCCGTCTTCTTAGCCGACGTAAGACCTTCATCCAGCAGCAAAAAGCTGTTCCTTGGAGCAGCTCAAACTTTTTCCGGGTATGAAGAAGCGGGAGTGCACCACATAGAGGTACTGAAAGTCTCGCCTTTGTATGCCAAGTCACTGGACCGGCGAAAGATCTTTCAACGTTGGGAACCGGTGGGCTACGGCTTAGACATTAGGCATGAGAATCGGCCAATGCATTCACTCACATACGTTGATTGCGGTGCGCCATACACCAAGCTTGTTTCAGAGTGGATGTCTGAAGTGGAAAGGAAGAGTTTGATCGAGGACTTAGTCAAGCAGTTACGGTAACAGTCCTCTAT
This sequence comes from Cnidoscolus chayamansa, assembly GCA_948266635.1. Taxonomy (NCBI): domain Eukaryota; kingdom Viridiplantae; phylum Streptophyta; class Magnoliopsida; order Malpighiales; family Euphorbiaceae; genus Cnidoscolus; species Cnidoscolus chayamansa. Next base: position 11,427 of record CAOGCB010464841.1, on the reverse strand, counting down.
GTAATATGACATGACAGCTTTCGAAGCAAGCTAGCCAAGCACGTAAGAGACCTTTGATCCTAGGAAGGTAGCGCCAGATATCTATAGGAGAAAAAAAGCAATAGCGCGAACAGAGGGAAGTGGAAAAAGGGGCGAAGAATCCTCTGCTGATGAAAGAACTGTAGAGGGCGTAGCGTTCCAACTGACTCGAGCTACCCCCTGACCTTTATTGTAATGCTTTCGGGCCCCGTTGACACCGCCCTTTCAAACACACTCTTATCCACATCTACTTAAGTTAACGCGTAATCGTTTCCGCTCCTCTTATCACTCTAGTTTTCTATTCATAATCTAAAGGGCCTGTATACGTAGAAAAGTATACCCACCTTGAGGCGATAAATGCTTTATATAGGAAAAGGCAGGTAAAGCACCGGCCGGAAGTGGCGTCTTAGCTTAAAAGAAAAGCAGGAGAAGCTGGTGCCTTACGTCTAAAAGAAAAGCGTAGGCGTATAGGGAATACGTATTCCGTAAGCGGCGATAGCAAGAGATCTTATATAGACAATCCAGTAACGGAAGAAAAAAACTCTCTTGAAAGCAAGAAAGCGAGACAAAGGACCCATTCAAGTGGCCTTTTTGATTGCAAGTCTTTTCTCAAATCTATCTCTTTAGCGTCAATTCGTTCTCTTCCCGGTCAGAGCGGGTGTGAAGTCTACCCATAGATAGAGAAGGCGCATGGAAGACAAAGCTAAAGTCCGCCTGGAGTGAAGCCTGCAAGAATCCTTTTCGTTCTACCTTCCATGGCGGATTGAATAGCCTCTTCCCCAGGTCTATTGATGGATCTGCTCTCTCGCCTAGAATCGTCTTCTTTAAGCCGGTGGCTTATAACCCTAGAGATACTAGGAAGTAGCAAGAAAGAATAGATATATAAGAATAAGGAAGGGATGGGGCTCCTAACTCGAGAAAATAAGTCTTTCGCTTTGGCGAAGAAAGCCCCAACTCCTATTATGAAAAATCTTTCTGTTCGAGTCTTACTAATAGATAGTCTTTTATACCCAGAAGTTCAATGTCATATTAGGGGTTCTGACTCCGGCCTGAGAATCAAACCAAAGATTTTGTTGGTTGCGCCCCCTTCAGTGGTTGTTAATTCCATCCATTCTCGGCGACAGAATCTATTCGAATAAAATACGAGAAATCATCGAATCCCATCCATCTTAAAAAAGAAAGCTTGTTTGGCTCTTAACGAGTACGAGTGAAAGCCTCCTTTTATCTTCATCGATTTTTTATCCATCGATCGTGATGGTTAATAGTTAGTTGATAAGGGAACAACTAAACGAAAAGTAGAAGAGATCTTATTCGCCGATCTTGGGGCTACAGGCACTGTAGTGAAGTGATTCCAGGGGGTAATCACGAACGAAGTGGTAGTCAACTTAAGCTTTTCAAGTCAAGTAAAGCGACTAAGCTAGTCACTAAACAACTAGTTGTTTTCAACCTTCCTTTTATGTCTAAAGTAGGGGTGGGGGAGATCATGTTACGTATTCGAATTTCGTCGTACCTACTATGAATAGAGAAAACTATCCCCATTGCACTCACTAGCAGCCCAGGTCTTTCCATTCTACATGTGGAATTATCTACTGGTTCTCGTCCACTTACCGTTGACCTCGCCTCCCACTACAGCAGTAGCGCTGGCATGTAATAAGTTTCTGATCCAACTTCTCCCCTTTTGGGATAGTCATTTTTTCCCTACTTCCGCATTGGGGGTTTGGCCGTACTCCCTTTGCTCGAGTTACTCACTGGACGGATTCCACTCCGTTCTTCGTTGCAGAACTACGTTCCTTTCCTCTTTTCAGAACTCAAAACAAATCATTACCTGTTTGTTTTTTTATTTTGTTTGTAGGCTATTCCTATCTCTTAAAGAGAGCCGCTGATCGAAGAAAGAATTTTCCCTTACAAGAACAATGAAACTACCTTCTTCCTTTGCTAGCTCTTTCTATGGGTATTCCCGCAATAAAGGTTTGAAGATTCTCCCCCAATAGGGAAAGGAATTGAACCGGGTCTGAGCCCTTCTGTCCATCCAGAAAAGATTCTTGTGCGGGTTCACTGGGCTTGGGGAATCTATCATTTATGCTTCCCCTTCCCCGGATGTAAATTGAAAACTCGGGTTCCTACTACGTTGTCCTCTTCCCCTACTGAAGATTCAAAAGGCGAGCACGGGATTAGTTTCAGTTTAGTGGGCATCCTCTGCTTGAAAGCTTCAGGCAGAAAGCAGACGGGCACTAAAGCCTTACTACGAGTAGCCCTCATCACAAGCCGACAGCTCCAGATCAAAGAAAGAAGGCAGTTCCGCAGTCTGAATATGACTCCCCTTGGTTGCCTCATACATTCCTTGAAAATTATTCTTCTAAAAGGCTTTTCCAAAGAGAAGAAGCATGAGTGGAGTGGTGAGCTAAAGCAGGGAAGCGCGCAAGAGAAGAGCTATAGCTAGTCTCCAGGTTCTATTAGAAGTAAGGAAGTGCGAGATCAAAAAGATATAGAATAGAGAAGTCCCCGCGTTGTACTGTAGAAGTCAACCCATTCTCTCTTGCAATGCTAGAAACTTCTTCTTCGATTGCTTCACATACTTGTCTTTCGGTGGAATACTAGACATTTCAGATGATGAGGATGAATTCGAATGGGGAGACGAGGCTACAATTGAATTGGAAGGTATCTCCACAGTATTTACAGTATTGGGCGGAATGAGTTGATAAACGAATCCTCATAGGAGTTGAACGAAAAAGGGATTCGTTGAACTATGTGAAACTCATTTGAAACGAATCTTCATAGGTGGCATGAGACAATCAGTGAGTTTCAGGTGGCTTTAGTCTTTTTAATGTTCCTGAGGTGGATCGAGTCTCTGGTAGTTCTAGGTGGCTAGAGACCCGCGCTAACAGTCCACGAACATCTTTGACATGAGGTTCTAACAGATCTCGAGAGGAAAGCCAGACAGCGGAGATAGAGTCCAAGCGCACTATAGCACTGCAGGGAAATCAATTCCTTACCGAGCCGACTAAAGTATGAAGAAGGGAATTTCAAAAAGTACGACTCGAGAGAGCTCCCGCTGCCTCCGCGCCTATAGAGCAGCCCCCAACAGAATAACGGTGTACGGAACCCTTTTCGGAAATCAATCTAACACGTGTTCGGTTTAGTCTAAATGAAAAAAAAACGTCTCTGAATGCGAGACCAACAAGAAACTTATATGGCTCGCTACCAACCTCACAGATCAAAGTCAATCTTTTACACCGATGTATCGTACTCTCTCGACCAAAAGGAAATAAGGCAAGCAATTCACTAGTCAGTGTCCGCTTAAGCTCCCACGTGGTGATTTTTTTTAGGAATTCGCCTAGTTGCGCCTTTTAATAAATAGGAGCGAAACCTTTCTTTTATTCTCAACTAACCGGCTGACCAACTTGTCCTTCCTACCAGATACATGACTTACATACCCGGCTCAACATTCTTGGAAAACAATCGAAGAAAAGTCTTTCAGAGGCATCTTCCATTCATATCGATTAGGGTTTCTTCCCCTTACGAGACCTCGACTTATTATAACGAAAGATCCAGCGATAGACGCGTACGACATTTACAAACTGTATGAAGTAAAAAAGGAATCTGGAAAGAAAACCCCTAGGTACTGGATTCTCAGGACACCCTCTGCAACAGTTGAGGTAAGTTCCCAGTAGGGATTTACCTATTCTTATATATCTCATATACTTCTCAACATACGCCGAACACACCTTTCGAACCCAGTAGGATTCTCGTAAAAACCGGTAGTATACGGCAATAAATGCAGAAATAGAGATGATCATAGAAAATGTAAAATATTTCATTTCGGGAACGTAGAATGGTTGAGTAATTCAAAAGAAAAACCACTAGGAAAAATGAAAAGAATAGAAAAGAAAGAACCCAAAGAATCAATCCTTCGCATAGTGATAAGGTCTTTCCGTGTCGTGCCATGAGGCTACTTAGTTTCATTACTGCCCATTTCTAGGCTAATCCGATGCATTTCTGCTTGGGGTAGGTCAGAACTAAGAGCTATTGAGTGAGTGTCATTCCCTGGAGATGGAATTGGAGTGTCAGTTCCGAGTGAACTTCTTTCTGTCATAAGAGCATCTCGTTCTATTCCTTATGCAAGCAAGTCTGTTGGAGTCTTTCTCCTTTCAAAGGCAGGAAGGACAGATTACTTGATAGCAGCCTTAGCCTAACCTAAACAATAAAAAAATAAATAAGGTAGGATTAGCATCCCCATTCTGAATAGTTCATGCATGCAGTAAATCTTCTTTTTTATTAGACGGGAGCATATTCCAACTCATCCGCTAGGTCAGCAAGTGGGAGTTGCCGTCCTAAGGTCTTTGGTAAGCTAAACCAATCAAGTTTCAGTCTTTGGGCTTCCTTTCTGTTTTTCCTGCTGTATCTCTTTCCCTTCCTTATTTCCCGAAAGCCTAGAAGCAAGAATCATCATTCTTCTTTCCAGGGAATAAAGTGAAGTTACCCTCGGGGTTTTGTTTTATAAGAGGAGAAGGGTTTACGAATCCACCCCAAATCAAATAGTCGAGGGGATGCGCATCATTTCTGCCTTACAAGGGCAGGAAAGGCCAACATCCGGAAAAAAGGCAGGCGACGCCTTAGTAGTCTTCATGCGCGAATGGGATCAGCAGCAAGCTTAATAGGGGGACGGCTCGCAAGCAAGTTTAACGAAGTTACATTGGAAATCAGGCTCCTCCCCGAACATGCCTGCGGTGAAGGTGGGGCTTTGTTTTAAGAAGGCGTTGGGATTCAAGAGCTTCTTCTTCTGAGCAAATGATGGCCTTTTTGATCTCATTCGCATTACGATAGTGTTAGGTGGCCCCTTGCGCGCTTTATTTGCTTTCAGTAAGAGAAGTTGTATGAGGATTGGAGAAAACCTTCGCTTCGCTCGCTTGAAACTGCGATTGCGCTTCGCTAGCTAACTACTAATAGTGCAACTACTAGAAATCGAAACTCAAATTTCACCCTCCTGAGAGGACTGGTTTTGCTTTTCAACATTCTTCCATTAGCGATATGTTTAACACATCTAAGTCAAGCAGGCAAAGTAGACTATTCGTCTTCACTTCTAGTCTTCTTGCTTTCGGGCAGGGGATGGTCCCGGTTTCCCCCCGCCTCCCGTCCCGTCCTGGAGATTTGGATAGGACCTTTCATCCTCAATCAAGCCCACGGAGCGGTAAGGAAGGTTAGAAAGAATCTACCGGTTCATGAGCTCTTTGTATTTCCCCGTGATTACCCTTGATCAGATCTAGCGCGCGCCTCAACATTGATTGAAAATGGTTATCCCCAAGGTTCAACTCTTTGTTGAGGTGTAGGAAAGCCCTTGATCGAATGGCAGGGTCTGCTGAAGAGGGACCCACGTCTTCCTCGTCATACAGCACAGAAGTCTTACTTCCAACTCACATGCAGCTTGTTATTGACAAATTGCAACGTGAGTTTGCCATGACTGATCATAGTTTTTTTTCGAAATAACATCGAGAGAAGAAGCCAAGACCCCTCTACCGGATTACGCTTTCAAATAGCCAGGAGCGTAGCGAAAAAAATAAGTCATGTTTTGGCCATGTTCATCATCTTGGTCCGGTGGTACGTTACTCTCCATACTTAACATATGTTGCTTGCCTCTCACCATCTCTTCGAAATGGCAAAGAATTCGTACTCCGCCTGGTCCGTACGAATCTTGATGGAAAAACGCCTCTTGTCTTGTGATTAACCGCCGTCTCATCCGATTGAACCGCACGCCCACCAAAGGAAAACAGCATCGATGATGGCGAGAAAACAGGGGAGAAGAACGAGGGAATGGGCTTTCATTAACACGGATTTACTATGTTTATGTTCTATTAAAAAAATGGCGACGGTGAACATGCCATCGCTCCAGCGTTAGACCCACTTACGAGTGAACTCGCGACCGCCAAAACCATTCTTTAGTATTGAAGATCCATCGTAGATAGAGAAAAACCACAGTTCTAGAACAAAAGCATAACGGTACGAAGAGTAGGGCTTTAAAGAAGTTCTGCTATCTATCTACGGAGCGCCAACCGTTAACTAACCAGGTGTCTTGTGAAAACCGATCGAAGCGAGCAAGAGAATTGTCACAGTGCATGATCACTTCAACGAGAGAACCGCCACTAGCAAAATATCCCCGAAACGTAGACAATGTCTTTAGACCACTCTTTCGTCTAAGACCTTCCTTGGTTATTGTTAGAACATCGGATTGAGCGAAGGCGACCAACGGAAGATTCAGGAGTGGCAGAACCGTTGACACCAGATGCTTGGGCTTCAACCGACTTCAAATGAAAGAGAATTGAGTTTCAATTTGCCTCTCCTTTGAGGAGTGAGTGTAATTGAATAAAAGCCAAAACAAAACGAAAATAAATAGAATAACAAACTGGGCTGAGCTCAAGTCTGAATATCAAAGTGAAACTGGGGAAAGAACCCGAAACCCTTGATTCCCAGTACTGGCCTGGCCCGTCTCTCATGAAACTAACCCAACCTGTGCGCCAGAATTTAGCCGGCCTGGAGTCTGTCACGGATCATCGAGCCATCTCTTCGTACCGTGTCCAAGCACAAAGCCAAAGACTTCTGCAACAGTCTCACGCACCTGCTAGTCTAGTCGCCCATAAGCTACAACACTTCACCATATTCGCATAACAACTCATGCCACCAACAAATGCTTCACTCTCGGACATATATCCATGCCCAACGTGGCTAACAGCACATCACTTTCAACGCCACTGCGCCGACGCACACCTCATCCATTGAGGCAAAGTACCATGCAAGGATGCTAGGATTTTCCACAAAAAAAGGAACGTACCTGTCGTACTCATCGCCAACCAACTACCACTACCACGCTCAATCAATATAACGGAAAGATGTATTCTCATGCATTTTCAACAACACATTCACGAACTCAAAGAGAGCAGGGTGATAGCAACGCTGTGGGCTTGCATCAACAGGAGACTCAAACAACACTTAGATTCTATTTACCTTATTATAGGATACTATGAAGGGACGAATGGAAATGTAACTGTCCTGGGATTCTGATTCTAGGATTTTCGGACTTCTTGCGCTTGAAGCATATAAAGCTCAACGAGTCAAAAACGCTTCGCACCTATTTTACTTGTAATTGAGATAACTTATAGGAACCTTTTCGAATTTCCTTTTTCATATTGAAAAAATCTACATTCTGGTAGATCAAATCCAATTTGTTCGCTGTCTTCTGTTGATGATGCTTTGGGTTACCAAAGCTTTCGTTTGTGACTATGGGAATCTTTGAGTAAGCTCTTCTGCCTCATGGCGGCTCGGAACGAATGCTTTCAGATCTTGTGAACGAATCTGCTGCTATTTCAAATGCTATAACCGGGCTGAGCCTTAGCTTAGCACGAACTAGGAATTCTCTCGAGAACCGTTAGGCTAGGCCAATTCCAGTTCATTAGTCTGGTATGTTGAAGAAGTTCTTGCCTTTTTTCTTGACACTAGGATGATGAAACGAAAGCATTGATTGAATGGCTTGGTCGATCCAAGAGTTCACTCTCTTTTGAAGAAGCCGGGAGGGAACGATTTCTTGGATTTCTATCTATCTATCCGTAAATTCAAGACCGAAGGAAGAAAAAGAGAGAGGGACGAGCGCCTGTATTGCTTTCATTGCGATGATTAAATAAGAATTAGGTGGATGACTTCCTGGTTCGTGCCAATTATTAAAGTGGTGATCTTTCTTCCAGGCTTTTGTGCGATTGGGCGCTGTTATTGACTTCGAAAAGACCCCTAGCTGCTCTTTCTTTCATCCTGGACTTTGCTGGCTTTGGATTCATTCGCCGAGGTCGTGTCTTAACCGCCCAGGAACTAAGTAAATTCGGTGTTCGCAAATGAATCGTTCCTTTGAGATCACTCCTTCGTGGCCCTCTCAGCCTAGGTCGAATCCCGTGTGTTACGCAAAAAGCCTCTTTCTAAGAGGAGATCCGCATGCCTATTACTAAGGACGGGGCCTAAAAAAAAATAGAATATCTATATATAGAAATGGAAGAAAAAGCATATCAATCCCAATGTTGGGATTGAAGGCTTATATGTAGCACCTTCACCCGTTGTTGTCTCGGGATCTTGAGTCCTTTCCTCTCCTTGACTTGTATTAGTAGGGCGTTCTTCATCTAAAGGCTCTTCATATCATGAATTTGTCCAAGTAAAACTCTTCTTGTTGCGGAAGAAGGTTCTGGTAAGCTCGCCAGCACCTGACGAGTGTTCCTTTTATTTCGGTCAAGTACGAAGGTCGGCCAACATTCAATTCAAGCAAAGATCATAAATAAACATATCAAGTCGGAAACCTCATGTCAGGGCTACGCTTCAAATGAAATGTTGGAAGCCGTTCTCGATATATTCTATCAGCTAAGATTGATCGAAGGACTTACCGTCCGTCGGACCCGACGATACTGGTCACCGGCACCTCTAGTTAAGCTGTCTCAATGCGTTTTGGTTCATCTAAAGTAAAATGTCATACCCGTAAAGAAGAAATTCTGCTCGCTCGGGAAAGAGATAAGAAAGATGGAAGCAGACCTTCAAGCTCTCGTTCGCTAGTCCACAGACTGTCAATAATGGGTCTGACTCAGATGCAAGTCAGACAATGTCGATTCGATTGGGACTTTTCACACTTGATCCGTTACAGTCGATCCTGAGCAACAATCGATGTTGAAGATCGATTGCAAGAAGCACAAGTATTTAAAGTGTGTGTAAGTACAAGTATAAGTGCTTTCAAAAGGTTGTCAACCCCGGTAAGTATTAGTGACATAAGGAGGATGGTTATCCGTCTTTATTCGATGCCTTATAACAATATTCTTACACGAACTTCAAGCTTAATGGGCAAGCACCCGCATGGAAGCGTAGTGAATCGAACGTTTATAGATAGAGAGTCACACACGACGCCGCCTCGTTATGAATCGACTCCGAGTACTCGCGAACAAAGAAAGGTGAGAGAAGTGGGTAGAGTTGTCAAAGTTCGATCAATGGGCTCTACAGTGGTTAACTAGGCTATACTTACTTACTGAATTGACTGCTTGCTTACTGAATTGACTGCTTGCTTGGCGCGGGAGTCACCCCTGCAATACTCCTCCACGACCTTCAACAAGAAGGTACCTTTATCCGAAACCTAAACGGGTCGGTAGGTATAGACGGGACGAGAGACCACTCTCTAACTAATATATTCTAGTTTTCGGCGGTCGACAGAGCTACACGTTAGAATATTCACTTAGAAAGAACAACAATATCTTACTTATTATTAAGAAAGCCTGACAGCCAACCGGTAAGAGACAAAAAGTAAGGCAAGCAAAGTAAGGTACACTTTGTTAAGTGGTGGGGTCATAATTCATTCAGGTGCGCTACAGCAATAAAGTGCATCTTGGCGTGGTGAAGGACGCAAGGTAGGTCCAGGTCAAACTTCTAAGATGGCAATAGCCTTAGTCGAAAAGAAAAGAAGCCTATATAAAATAAAGGTTTCAAAAACTCAACCGAAAGTGTGCTTTACTTCAATACAATAATCATCCTTTCAAAACCATTGCAGTGGCATCTATCTTTTACCTTCCAGGCAATAGAAAGGAATTTGGACTGCCAGGAAAGAAAGTTTCAGTCAGTATACCCTGTATTCTTTTGCCGGTGATAGAGGTAATGACTCCTATATTTAATTACCTCTATTGAATTATAAGTCAGTTTAGATGAAAAGTCTACCTAATAGTCAGTACACTGGTTCTAGTGAGAGAGTCAGTAAGGTTGTAAACCAGCAAACACTCGTGCCTGTAAGCCAGGTTCGAAAGTGAGGATAGAGTAAGGATAGAATAAGGTGATTTTAAGCCAAGCAGTATACCCTAGTATGCCAATTAACATTGCCTTGCTCTGACTCTTTGGACTATACTGACTTCTAATTCAATAGAAACTGACTGACTACTATTTGCTGGCTTCCTTGATAGCCTTCCTTCGGCGCATCTTTCACTTGGTGTTCCCTATTCTAAGACCGGCTTGGCTTCCTTCACTGAGAAAGGGAGTTCAGTCACTTCCGGATCCTACTGGCCTTACTCAAAGAAAAGCACCAAGACTTAGCCCCTAGCTAGCACAGAACAGACAGCATAGGAAAGGGCACACCAAAGCATTTTGGAAGAAGGTCACCCTCACCACAGAAGAGTCTAAGCTTTGCCCCGGGTAACTTCTATTTCCTTTATTTTTGAATGCACTAATAAAGTCTATTTATACGTCTAGTAGCTTGAGACTGCCACTCGACCCCCTAAGCATCATGTCCCTCTTCTTCTGGTGAAGCTGCTCTCTGTCCAATCCCTTGAAGTTTGGCTTTCCTGGCTAATAGTCCGACTTGGCTGGCTTTTCTGGGAATCCTATACCAGTTTTTATACCAGAGCGAAAGGCTGATTATAGGCTTCCCGGTATTCACTAGGTAGGGAGACATGGCTAAGGCTTTTGATTTTTAAGTCTTCGAGATCGAGAGAAAAGAAAGGCTACTCATGATCTTCTCTTGAATAGTCGTAGTAAAATCTCCCAGGGATGAGACTGCTGGATCTATATTTTGAAGGACACTCTCGCCTGAAAGGGAACTACATCGGCTTACCATTGTCCGAAAGAAGGAAGAAAAGGCTTAGTTTGAAAGCTAGCGCTTGGCCTCTTGCTTCGATGGCTCCGATCGCTCTGTGCCTTCTTTCCCTGGAATGAATCCAGAATTGGACTGAAACCGGGAGAGACTTGCTGGCTTTCTTTCAAGCCAAAGAAAAGACCTCCTCAGTCACAGATTCTTAGTCGAATGAGGGGGGACTCTCAAACCGGAATAACAGGAATGAGACCGCACTGAATCAAACAATGACTAATAAAATACATCTGCCTTCTACCACGAGTGCGCCCTCACTAATAAAGACATACATATAAACCAATAAAAAGACAGATAGAACGGGCGCGGGGAATGGAATATTCACCCATAAACAACAGAGGAACCCACCCGTAGCTGCCAGACCTGTTTTCGACCACTTTGCCTACCGCTTGCCGACCGCACTAACTGACCCAAGCCTGCATAAAAATTAACAGGGGAGTCTAGGTGCTTTAGGAACTCCTTGGCTGAGTATCATGCCCTGGCTACCGAATTGTTAGGCAAATTCATGGGTGTCGCCATTGAATATACTCCCAGTTTGAATCAAGAAGCCAATGAAATGGCTCGACGTTGCCTCGGGAGTCAGAGGGAATTTTTCAAAAACTCATTACAGTTCAAAAAGAAAGGCCCATTGGCCTCAGTTCATGATAGAGAGATCCCAACTCTTGAAGTCATGCAAGTTTATTCTAATGAGTCAGATTGGAGAACTCCTATCATTAACTTTCTTAAAGATCAAAGTGCAAAGACAGATAGAAAAAGAAAGATTCGACATG
>CAOGCB010464780.1:0-30594 GCA_948266635.1 Cnidoscolus chayamansa | reverse complement strand
TATATGAAACTTAAGTTGAAAAAATTTGGACATCACAGTCAAGCTCATACTGAAGCTGCAACGATAAAAACAATGGAAAAGCAGGTGCAAGTTCATAAAAAGAACGTGCAAGCTCGTAGCCTAGATGAAGATCAGGATGCAGAAAATCAAGTGAATGAGCTCATAGATTTCTGACAAAAAAAAAAAGACACCCTGATTAATGTGATAATTAGTGGACAGCTCATATGCATACTTCATACAATGGGAACTGCAAATCAAATAGCACCGACACGGAGTCCTTGGAAATGCATGTGCAAGCTCATAGCCAAGATGATCAGCAACATAGATTTATAAGAATGTTCACTCAAAATATCAGGTGCAACAAATCAAATTTAAGAAAAGACAACTGAGTGTCACGCAAAAATCTCAAACAGAAAAAAAAAAAAAGCACAAACAAGAGAGAATACTTCCATATGCTCTCCATATGTATGAATTCTCAAAACACACAGTATTACCTCAAGGTTTCTACTAATATAAATACTAGAAGAGGATCATTCATAACCAACATCTTCGTTGAACAATTTGCAGCAGAACATACGCAAATATCCCTGAAATTCAAACTTGTAATGTTTTAGGATAAAAAAAAAAAAAAAAAAAGAGCAAGGGGATGAAAATGCAACAAATCCAACACTGATCTGATTTAATCGATTATCAAACTACCACCACTATCTAGATAACCTTAAAATATCAGAAATTAAATTCTGTTTCCCAATAGAGCTGAAATCAATCAATCAACCAAATTATCAGATCTGCGTGAAACTTCATGGAAATTCAATCCATACACAATTTCCCCAATCAAGAGGCGAAAGCCACCAACAACACACACTCGAGCTCAAGAATTCATTCTGATTATTCCAATACCTAACACCACTAAACAATCAGAAAGAATTATACCAATGTGAACAATCTAACACATCCTCACAATCCCAGGCATTTAGATCTTAAGCAAATAACTTGAAAACAAAAAGAACGGCTAGCATTTAATTTCAATCCCATAGTCAGTTGGGCTCTTCATTCAGAGGCTGTGGGCACTGAAAGGCAAAAAAACGCACATTCTTTAATACATCTTTTTGAACTGCAAAAATGGTAAAAAAAAAAATTAAAATTGTTATCCTATCTCAAAAGGGATATTATGCAGATATATCGCAATTTGACTCATTGGCTTCTATAGATACAAAAAAGCATGCCTAACACTCGAATACAAAAAATTGAAAAAGTTTTCTCAATAAAAATAGTGAAAAGATCACGTGAAACAACAGCCCCAAAAATGACATCTTGCGATCAAATCTCAAATATGTCTAATTGACATCCTACGTAATGCCAGTTGCAATAACATTTTGTAGGCAAAATAAACAACAAAGTTTAATAAAAGAAAGGGCAAAGAGATATGGATGCCAAAAATTTAATCTCATATCAACAATCCTAAAATATTTTTCCAAAATAGAAGTGATTAAGTTTCACGTAAAACCACAATTTAGATTCAACGACTGTGAAGAGTAAATAAATATTCAGCAAGTAATATTAGCTACTTTCCATTGCAAGATTATGTGTAAAGAACATATAAAATTTTTGAGAGCAAGTGCTTAACCTGTTTCAAATTTTTTTATACTGGACGAGAAAATAAAAACTTTTTACGATCTATAATAAAATTAATAATAATAAACTGTGCATCAAAACTACTCATTTAACTCAACTCTCACTAATTCAATGAATTGTTAAAAGTTGAATCTCTAAAATAGCAATTAACCGCTAATGAATTCAAGAAACATAACGGTTGAAAGTGGTTCTCAGTTCTCACTCCATAATATACCTAGAAAAATTTACAAAATTGAATCTAGAACCAAGGTTCAATAAACATTCTAAATTTTATAATTGGTAAAATACCACAAAAGAAACATTTAAAAAAAAAAAACTAACTTAGTTCATTTGAAAACAATTAACTTATCATATATAAAAAAATCTACTATGAAGAAAATTGCTAGATAGATATCAATTGAAGAAAATTTAATCTGTAAATTACAATTTAACAACCCTACGATGGAAAAACCAAAAAAACAAAAAACAAAAAAAAAAGTAAGCTATTGTTAATAATTCAGTGTATATCTAACAAATATTTGGACAAAATGGAAAGCTAATAATAAAATAAACATAAACATCAATACAACTACTATAACATCCAAAATGATGCTTCCACATAAAAGAGCTGAGCCTAAAAACTGTCATTAAATAACACTCCCCTAAGCATTTTACGCAGTTGCAAATAAAATTATATACCTGCTATAGTTACAAAATACAGACCAAGGACAAAAGATTTTAGGCTATGCTGGTGTATACTGCTTACGCTTCCAGCTAAAATTAATTTCTAACAATCATCACTGAACGGTGGCGGGTACAAAGTTTATGTAGCATTTTATTTCTTCTGATGGTCTTTGAGCACAAATTTAAATCCTAATCTTTTATATTTAGAAGCAGACTAGGAAATTGAATTTGATTGATTGGTGAAAATTTTATATTTCTTGATTCAAATGGGAAAATATATAAAGTAACACATCGTAGAATATAATATTAAGAAATTATTTTTATTTCTTCATGGGTATCAATTGTAAATAATGATTCATGTAATATAAAGTTATCGTTGAAGAGAATCAATTAGTGAAAGAATTAATCGCATGTGCAGTTTATTTAACAATTACCTTTGATTAGTTGAAAATAAATGCTTTCTGAATTTCTAAACTTTGTGACGAGGTTATTCTTTTTCTATATAGTTCCCCAAAATAGTTTGATGCACATGGCAGCCAGCTTTCCATGAAAAATACTACATACCAATTGCATACCATAATATTATCATCAACTACTACTTTCGCCATAAAAAGAACCAAGTCCAGTTCACAGAATTTACCAGCACCAAACATAATCACAATAGATCAAAATCCCATGATTAAAGTATGTGCAAGCTCATAGCAAAGACGACAAGGAGCAGAGATCAAATTAAAAGATCAGATGCAAAATCAAGTAAAAATTGGACACCCAGGAGCTAAATAGATTTCTCAAGCAAGTCCCAAAAGAAATATAAAAAACACGAAACAGAGAACTTCCACAATCAGTATCATTAATTGGTGACATTATGCTAATAGAAAAAATCAAGTTAAATATCCCTTGATACCCTGCCAACAGGTTTCACCATGCACAATACGATTCAACAAAAAAGCTCCACGTCCCTGGAAATCGCACATCAAGTAGAAACTTGTAACAGAAGACCAAGGCACAAAATCAAGCCTGTGTTCATATTCTCAAAATGTAGAAGAGCTGACGAAAGCAGATGCAAGATGCTCATATACAAGTTTTCAAAATCAACCACCACCTAAACACATGTTAACCAATAAAACAAACAAAAAGAAAATCCAGCACAACATTAAAGACTTGATACACATTTGCAGGAGGATTTTAGGAATGTTTACTCCCTTTAAGAAAAGGCAACCTTCCAAGATCAGTATCACCAATTGATCCCACTAAGCTCCACAAGAAAACACTGAAATCAAGCAAACCTTATAAGGAACTATCTCAAAATCGTAACAAATATTCACTCGTATAAATCAAAAAAGGGTGAACTCTTCCTGAATGGAGCCAACAGATTTCACAATGAACATAGGATCCAATCCACAAAAACTGCTACACAATCCTGTAAATCACACACACCACAAATCATCGAAAACCTCAAAAAATTGATTGCTAATTTGATTCTCATGTACAGTATATGAGCTTTTTAAGTAGGCAAAGCTCCAACAGAGATCAAAGGCACAAAGAACTTCCTAACCAAGCCTGTACGTTTCCCAAAGAAGAATCAAGTTCACAGCCAAATGCATGCATAAAATCTTTCCTTCCATATGTCTCTCCACAAAGATACCAGTCGACTATATTGATGAAATCCTGAAAAAATCACTACCAGTTCTCAAAATCAACCACCACTAAACATCTGTGAACGAAGAAAGAGAGATTAAGAAACTGCATCTTCCAGTAAGACCATATCAAGGGCAAAATCATTGTATCAACACATCACATCTTATTCAGGCAGACCCTCGTGTTCATGCCCATCCACAAGCTATCAGAACAACTCCCTGGAAGCACACTCAAGCTACAATCAAGAAGAGCACTAATTCTAAGAGTCATTTTCTTATACAACAGGCAAGCTCCTAGTTAATCACCATAAAACATGATATCATACCACACCACACCAACATAACAAGAGATCACCACTGTTATTTACATATCAAAGACTTCCTACATCACCATGAAATCCCGAAGAATCACTAATAGTTCTCAAAATTACAACAAAAGATCACTCATAATTCTACTTGATAGAAGAAGTAACAGTTTTAGAAGATGCAAGATAACTCCTCACACCATGCACATGGGATTTCACACTCGCAGCCAACACCAAATGCATCCAAAAAAATCTTGTTTTCCGTCTCCACAAACATGAGAGTTCACTACATCGATGAAATCCTGAAAAATCACTCCCACCACTAAAAATTGTAAAGTGCATGTGCACGGTGATTAGAAGCATAGATATCCAGAATATTCATTCAAAATATCAGGTGCAACAAATTAAAAATGAACACGAGACAACTAAGTGCACCGTTGAACACTGAGATGAAGGAAACCTGATAAGGAAAGAACTCAAATAAAAAACATTTGAAACTTCAAATAGTGAAACTTCCAAAGAAGACCAAAGCACAAAAAAGCTTCCCGATCAAGCTTGTACGTCTCAAACCATGAGTGCACTGAGATGAAGCAAAACCTGGTAAGGAAAGAGCTCAAACTTAAAACAATATTCACTCAAAATTCTACTTGATAGAAGGAAGAGCGCATATTATATGAGGCAAGAAAACTTCCTGATCATTGCTCATCAGAAACCAGTTCCAGTGGGTAAAAAAAACCTTTGAAACTTCAATTAGAAAAACTGGAACAAGACTAAAAGCACAAAAAAGCTTCCCGATCAAGCTTGTGCATGTCTCAAATGATGAGTGGCAGCCCATTGTAGTTTTCCAGGAATAAAAAAAATAGAACAAGACCAAAGCAGAAAAAAGCTTCCCCTGATCAAGCTTGTGCACGTCTCAAATCATGAGTGCACTGAGATGAAGGAAACCTGACAAGGAAAGAGCCGACTTTGAAACTTCAATTAGAAAAACTTCCAAACAATACCAAAGCACAAAAAATCTTCCTGATCAAGCTTGCATTTCTCAAATCATGAGTGTCAGAAAAGACCCATTGTAGTTTTCCAGGAATCAAAAAAATAGAACAAGACCACAGCACAAAAACGCTTCACGATCAAGCTTGTGCATGTCTCAAATCATGAGTGGATTGAGATGACGAAGGAAACCTGTTAAGGATAGAGCTCAAACTTATAACAATATTCACTCAGAACTCTACTTTTAATTGAAGGAAGAGCCAATATTGGATTAGGCAAGAAAACTTCCTGATCATTGCTACTCGTCAGAAACCAGTTCTAGTGGGTAAACAGAACTTTAAAACTTCAATTAGAAAAACTTCCAAATGCCAAAGCACAAAAAAAGCATCCTGATCAAGCTTGTGCATGTATCAAATCATGAGAGCACTGAACCTGAACAAGTAGAATTTTGAGTGAATATGGTTATGAGGCAAGAGAACTACCTGATCTACTCATTAGAAAACAGTGATAGGGGGTAAAAAAAATGTTTCAAATCATGAGTGGCAGAAAAAACCCATTGTAGTTCTCCAGGAATCAAATAAATAGAACAAGACCAAAGCACAAAAAAGCTTCCCGATCAAGCTTGTGCATCTAAAATCATGAATGAACTGAGATGAGGCAAGAAAACTTCCTGTTACAAAGAAGCCCAAAGCACAAAAAGCATCCTGATCAAGCTTGCGCATGTAACAAATCATGAGTGCACTGAGATGCAAGGAAACCTGATGATGAAAGGGCTCAAACTTATAACATTCACTCAAAATTCTACTTGATAGAACAAGAGCCAATATTAGATGAGTCAAGAAAACTTCCTGATCATTGCTGCTCGTCAGAAACTAGTTCTAGTGGGTAAAAAAAACTTCTCCAATCATGAGTGGCAAAAAAGACCCACTGTAGTTTTCCAGGAATCAAAAAAATAGAACAAGACCAAAGCACAAAAAACCTTCCCGATCAAGCTTGTTCATGTCTCAAATCATGATTGTCCTGAGATGAAGGAAACCTGATAAGGAAAGTACAACAATATCCACTCAAAATTCTACTTGATAGAAGGAAGAGCCAATATTAGATGAGGCAAGAAAACTCCCTGATCATTGCTACTCGTCAGCAACCAGTTCTAGTGGGTAAAAAAAACTTTGAAACTTCAATAAGAAAAAGTAGAAGATGAGGATGCAGAAAACCAATTGAAAAAGCTCAGAGATATATCATTTTTTTACGGGATCAAGGAAAAAAAACTTTCCAAATATGAAAATTGATCTGAATATGCTTATGTATGGTCTCTCAAAACACTTGAATCAAAGGCCCCTAATTAGGAAGCAGTGAAAAATTTTAAACTTACAACAGCATTTGCTAAAGGATTCTACTAATATAAAGAGTTGAGAATCAATATTAGAAGACTCAAGAAAACTCCCTTACTATGCCCATTAAGCATCTTCCTTGAACAAAAAGCTGAAAACTACAAAATCCGAAAACAGTTCTACATTGGAATAAGTGAATTTATTGACAGACGCACAAAACAAAAAAGCAACAAAAATCTCCCTGGCTACCCTCTCAACGGGTTTATAGTACCAAAATAAAAAAGCTCCATGATCCTGGAAATAACACCACAAACAACCAATCATGAGAAAACCATTTTAGCCAGCCCTATGCAATTAATTTGAACTTAGTTCTAGGATTTAACCAAATAATCCAAGGGCCACCAAAAAATATCAGAAACAGAATCGTTCCCTGCTAGAGCTGAAATCAATCAACTAACCCTGCCCACAGGTGAAAAATGGAATCTAGGAAACCTACAAGGAAAAATCTCATAATTACGACAATACACACTTGAGATCTCTACTTAAAATGAGGGATTTAGACAAAAAAAAAAATCATATATTCCTGCCAACCCTGCCCACAGGTTTATATGTTTCTCCTTGCACACAGGATTCTGCCACAAAAACCTGGAATCACACAACCAATCATCAACCCCAGAATATTTGATATTTCAAATAGAAAAGCTTTCAACCACAGTAGCAAGGTACAAAAGACTTCCTGATCAAGCCTGTGAATGTGTGTGCTTTTGTCGAAAGATGGTGCCAGCTTACATCCAGCAACTTCACATCCAATCTCTAATCAAAAGAGCCAACACACCAAGTGAAGGCAAAAAATATTTCCTACAAACCCACTTCAGTAATAGAATCCTGAAAAATTACAACTAGTTCTCATAATCAAGCATGGCTAAACATCTCTGAATATATAAACAAACAAAACCAAGAGACCCTCGAGCTTAACATGAGCAGAAGACGATAAATACTCCCTCCATAAGCATCATCTTCTCCCTCTATACAACTCATCCTGAGGGAACCTGGAGACCCAAAAAAAGTTGCATCTTCGAATAAGACCACATATAAAACCTAAATTTTTGAACCATATTAAGAAGTAAAAAATCCCAACTATGCCTGTCCACATTCCTAAAACAACATAGGGTCATTGGAAAAGTAGGTGCAAATTTATAGCAAGATGGAGTCGCAAGAAAAGCACATGCAAACTCATAAAGCAGAATATCAAGAGTCTACCTTTGTTTCCTAATAGAGCTGAAATAAATCAATCGACAAAATCAATCATCAGATCTTGGTGAAGCCGCATGACAATTCAAAACACAAATTCTTGATCTAACGGAAGCTAAAGTAACCATGAATTTCCTTTGACCTCAAGTCTTGATTCTGTTTATTCCAGTACCTATAACACCACAGAACACCCAAAAAGAATTCTACCAACAGGTGAACAATCTGACAATTTCAAACCAACCCATAAAGTGATCCTAAACGCAGGCATTTAGATCTTCAGCAAAATAACATGCAAACCAAAACCAGGTATGGAGAAAAGGAAAGATCCCCATCAACTGATTCTTCACATCCAAATTCTTTCTGCGGATAAGAACCCAAACATACACGAATCACATCATCAATATAACAAAATCAAGCCAACAATATGTTAAATAACACAGACCATACAGAAACAAGAATCGTCAAGCGCCTCAGCGCTGAAAACCCTCTCCAAACCACAGACCGGAGGCAACAATCCAATGATAGGAGGTGGAGCCCTATTTATCGAAAAGAAGAATGAGATGAAAGGCTGAGATTAAATTGTGAATGCCGAAATTAATGGCTGGGATTTATTTAGAATCAAAGTATTCGTTAATCTGGAGACAGATCAGAGTCGGTTGCGTAATGTGGACGCGGTCTTAATTCAGAGGCGGTGGGTATTGATTTGTTTGTTAGCCAACATGATCTGTATGCGACGCGTTAGCGGATAGCTATGAGCAGAATTTAACGGCTAGGATTTATTCTTAATGGAGTTAGTTACGTATAATATATTTCGGAACCTTTTAGAAGGCCGTAGAATATCAAAGCGGAAAATAAGTATTTTTTAATTTTTTTTATTAATAAACTATCTTTTATTAAAAAAAATTAATTAAATTGCTGAAATACATAAAATGAACTTTAACTTTTTAAAAGTAATTTTATTCGTAAAGATGGAAAATGTTTTTATTATATTCTTCCTTTAGCTAATATAAATGAAGAAATTATTAATATAGCATTCGAAAGTATTCTCTCATTTATATTTAATAATATATTTATAATTTTCTTAAAAGATACTAAATATATAAATGAATGAATTTAACTTTATTTTTTTAAAGTTTAAATAATTTTAAATTTGATTGATTTAATTTTTTTTAATTTTAATTAAATTTAAATAATCAGCATTTATAATTTATATAAAAATATTAAAAATAACGTTGTAATATAATAATTTAATTACTAGTGAAAGATATTTTGTAAACATGAAAGAGATACCTATCATAAAAAGGAAAATAAATTTAAAAAAATCTTGAAGCTGATCAATTTTGAATTTTTTCGTAAAATGGTAATCCTTTCTTTGAGCCTTATCCTCATTGGGGATGGACGTGATCCGAATAGAACTTGGTTTGATTTAGTCCAACGCCACGACAAGCTACAAGCCAAGAAAGTGCTTGTAGTTCTAATTCAATGGGCCAAGATGAAGAGGGAAATTACATGAAAATGATCTAAGTAGCAAAATTTCCAAATAATTAAGTAAATTAATTCATCCTTTTTTTTTCTAATAACTGGAATATGAAGATAAATACAACATATGCTCTAGCCATTTAAATGATGACCACAACAATACAAGGAAGGAGCTGATCAAGAAACAAGCAGCAACCAACTAAAAGTACCATTCTGACCAATCCCTCCAACAATTCAACTTCGAACAAATTGTGAAGAGCCTGCTTGCCAGTTATAATGAAGGGCATTTGCCAATATGGAACCGTGATTGCAATACGATAGCATCAACTTGTCAATGGCTTAGCCTTGCGTAAATGGCCCATGCTATTAACTAGATCTTTTCGGATGCAAACAGGGAACACGTTGATGTCCTTCAACAATTTCAACCGCCATACTACATATGGGAAACTCAACTGATCCCGAGATGTGAAGCGAACCACTTCGTTAAACCAAAGGCACATAAACAGATTAGTCAATGGTGTGTGCTTCCTCACGATGACCGAAGCTTCATTTAAAGCTGCAGAGATTATTCACTTCTTACCAACAATAACATAAAGATGAGGATAATAAGTTTTTGCTTCAATACTAAAAGAAAGAACAATTTACCCTTCCTTCCATTAAATCTCTTGTCTTCAGGCAAGCCATCCTTCCGATATTGAACCAACTGGACTTCAACTTCTTCTGGGGTGGCTTTATGTTTCTTGACAACAGCTGTTGCCTCCTCATACACATTGCTGCGAGCTCCGTGCTGTGAAATCGCTATTACAGAATTTGTACGCCAAAGAAGGGCCTCTAGAACACCAAGAGGGTCCCTCCTAAATTGGGACTTTGAATCTACCCAAATAGAGAACTTGGCATGAGGAAAGAGACGATGCCCCAACATCTGATTGCAGCAGGAGTGAATATAAAATCTGACAAAAGCATTCAAATAGAAGAATACCCCAAAAATGGAAATTTACAAGCATGCACTGACACAGCAGCAAAAAAAAAAAACAGATTACATGATGCCATCTAACAGAAAGAATAACCAAAGAACTGGGCATGATCTTTACGAAAATGAATATAAGATTCAGTATTACCTTTCTTATGGTGATGGTAGTTTAGTACCATGATAAATAAACCATGTCAAGAACATAGGCAATACTCAAGCAGCAGTCAGTACAAGATAATGACCCTAACGCAGACAACAACCTCTACACTCGTTTGGTACCGAACATAACATTAGTTTTTGCCTATGCTTGTCTTCTTTTTTCTAGTCTATTCCCATATCATGGTGATAACCATTTGGTAAAAGGAAAAGGAAACTCTGCGTAGTTGGTGCAATTAACATAAAGAATGCTGCAATACATCGCATACATGATTATACCCCATGCCACTCAGCAAATGAATAAAAAAGATTCCATATGAAACAAGTTGATTAAATGCAGAACACTAACTAAACAATAGTTACAAAGTTTTCTTCCTCCCATTAAGGTCAAGTATTTTCTAGCATTGTGGATCCTTCTACCACATTTCCAAATGTACTTTCACAAGAAATTGCATATAATAATTTGATAAAAAAAAAAAAAAAAAAAGAGACTCAACAAATGTGAATGAAAATCTTTTCGAACTTCTGGTAGTAGACCAGAATTAACAATTTCATATGAACTGCAAGAATATGAGAAGCAACTACCATGTACTTAGTTTCTTTCATACTTCCCTAATTGTAATGATTAAATACTATATTGAATGCATAAGCTTATACATTCAAAGAAATCAAAGTCTGCACAGAAAAAGTCAAAGCCTGTTTGAGACA
The DNA here is from genome assembly GCA_948266635.1 of Cnidoscolus chayamansa. Classification (NCBI taxonomy): domain Eukaryota; kingdom Viridiplantae; phylum Streptophyta; class Magnoliopsida; order Malpighiales; family Euphorbiaceae; genus Cnidoscolus; species Cnidoscolus chayamansa. The sequence continues at coordinate 19,472 of CAOGCB010464780.1, read as the reverse complement.
TGAAATAGACAGGTAAAGACAAAGATATGTATATATAGCTATGTATTTTCTCAAACATCATATCAAAAATAATTAAAATGTATTAACTTGGTACCTTTGGGATTTTTCCATTTAGCCTTTGATCTACAAAAGGAAGATCCCTCACAACAACAATGCGCCATTTCCCAATAAAACGGTCCTCACCAATCTTGCGCCCCTTTAATGCTTGCGCTGCTAAAGTAATTTCATCCCAAAACGCAACATAGCACACCTGCATCAGTATAGCCATAATATGCATACAGCTTGTTGATACCTAAGTAACAAAGTGAAATTTTAACAACTCTGAAGCTAACCTTTTGCAGTGACGCATTTGACATTCCAATAGGTTGATAAAGGTCATCTCCACCACCAAATGCACAAGTAGACACGACAACTTTGCAGGTTTGCATGTAAATTTTGTCCTCATCAGAAATCTTAAACCCTCCATTATCACTGTAAAAACCACAATGTACTTGAGCTGTTTCACTCACCTGAAAGCCATAATCACCACAGTATATGAGCAGAAACCAACAAGGACTTGTGAAAAGTTTCATATCAGAGAATCAGAGTTGCAATCCTAACATTAATTTTATAAATTTTCTTTTCTAGTTATCCTAGCGTCTGATGATGTGAAGATTTGGCTTTAACCTTAAAGCTTTTCTCTCTCTGGTCAAGTGTTTGGTCTCCAGTAAATAAATTAAATCGTGTACCCTCTGCGCGCAGTCGAGAGAGGGTACTATTCCCTCCATGTTGTGCATCTTTCTCTGATATGTATACCACATTTTTTACAGAACTAGATTCATCATGTATGGGAATTTCCAGATGTTGAAGTTCTTCAGGAGGTAGTAGCTTCAAGCAACCTGATAGCATCCACAAATGTGTCATATACTGATTGGTTTTAATGACCTGATGCTCAATTTTAACGATTACCTGTTAGATATTCCAAAAGCCCAAATGCCACAACTAGTATCACCATTGTGTATCAGGTGATAAAAACTTCATTTCTCTCATTCAGACACTCGTCAGTCATCATCAATAAGTCTAAGACAAGTATACTCACCACTCAAAACTTGAACGGATTTTTTTCAGAGACATCAACAAACATCACCAAACATCATTATATAATTATCGTAGTTGAAAATCCAATGACTATTCCCCAAACAGAGACTATATATAAATGTTAAAGTGTGTTGCAATAACGTAAAAGCCCAAGTCTTCATGGGATAATTCCTCCATTTCTATTTCCATCGAAAAAATAAAAATCGAGGACGATGTTTACAAAATAATGAAGCTAATTAGAAAACAAATATGCAATAAACACTTACGTGGTGGATCAAGCCGATCCAAATTCTCTTCCGTTTTCTTCTTTGATTCACCAACAGTCTGATTAATTTTCGAATCGGGTGCCTTATTTACATGGTGTTCCAAATCCACATCCAAACTGGGCTTTTTACCAATTCTGGAGGCTTCAAACACGAGTAACCCAGCAGCGGGAAGGAAAACCAAAACCATCCAATATTTCAAGAGGAACCTAAGAATACGCTGAGAGAACTCGTTCTTAACTCGGTGAACCTGGTGTTTCTTGCGCTTTCTACGGACTCGTTCCCGCATTCGGCTGAGTTCGTCGGACTCATCGTCTGAGACAGATATCGAAATACTGCTGCTGTTGAACACAGAAGACGACATTGAGAAATGTTTAATAAAAAGATGGAACTGAATAAATATGAAGAGAATGATAAATTAAGAATTGGAATTTTGGGAAATTAGGGTTTGGAGAAAGCATTGAGCTGTGAGCACACTGCTGAAACACTCAAGTCATACTTCTTTTCTTAGAAATAGAAAACTGCGCGCAACAGCCGGAAGGGAAGAGGTCTGCAATTTTAATTATGGACATCACAACTTTCTATCAAATTATTTATTTTTAATTTCTTTTTTAAATTTTATTAAATTTTAATTTTTTTAATTTATTAAATTTTAATTTAAATCTAAAAAAAAAAAAAACAAAACATGATATAACCATTAAAATGGAGAAACCCTTTTCTCTTTCTTGTTTTAAGAGAGGAAATCCTCTCGTGGGTTATTCCTTTAGTTTAGATCTCTTTCAGGGCAGGGGATAGTCTTCCCCTAGCCTTGGATGTGTGTTTTTCCCCTTCCCTCTCTACAGGGCTAGGTTGTGAATATATACTTTTTTTTTGTTCTTTTATTTTCTCTGCAGGTCATGCTTTAAAGAGAAGGGATTGATTCTTCAACCTGCGATTAGACTGTACTAAAAATATAACTCAAATAATGACATACGAAGACAGTAAATGGCACAAAGGCAGAATGATCAAGAAGGAGCGATTTTTAGACATTAAGAGAGGAATGGTACATGTGAACAGAGAATAGACAGGAATTAGAGCTTCGTAAATTTTGTTATAAATCAAAAACCAAAAACTGAGATTCTTTTGTATTTGAGCCAAATAGCGATTTTTTTAACGTTTATGTCAAAACCATTTCAAAGCCCCCTAAATTTGGACTCCATAAAGATAAAGGTGAAGAAAACTTAGCTATAATTATAACATAGTACTTGAAACTGTCTTGCAATGCAAATCTTACTGTACGGATGAATGAATTGCTAAAGTAAAAATAAATATACAAACAAAAGCTGCTACTAAGTAAACGTATAACAATAACATTAAACTTCAACGCTTAGAGAACTGTGGGGCCTTGCGAGCTTTCTTCAGACCCACCTTCTTCCTCTCAACTACTCTTGAATCCCTAGTCAGTAGCCCTTCCTTTTTCAAAGGGGATCTATGGTTCTCACTCACCTTTAGCAATGCACGGGCTATGCCTAGGGAGATTGCCTGTGCCTGACCAGAAAGGCCACCCCCATGAGCTTTGACAAACACATCATAGCTGCTCTCATACCCCAGAGTCATCAATGGGACTTTTATGTATTGAAGCCATAAAGGGTTACCCTGAAGATATTCCTGCACAACATTACAAAACCCAAGTCACAAGGAATAAACATATGGAGGGGGTGTGAGGGGGAGAGAGAGAGAGCTTCTCTCCACAATCGCAAATCCAGTACTGATACCACATGCCACTCTTATCTATATGAGAACTGAGAACTTTGGCATTATGGTATTCATCTAAAGGTATATTTCCTAGAATGATTGTAGACGTCACTCTTAAGTGAATTAAAAACCATATATAAAGTGGTTCCTTCTCCATAACAAGTTAGCATTTGCAAGCACCAAGGAAGTTGAAAGGGACCCAATGGAGAGGAATTGTTTTATTGTTCGAAGCGCCAGTTACTCGTGCAAAGACAGCACGTGAATAGATGAAGAAAATTTGACCCAAGCACTTGAAAGTTATTCAACCAAGGCTGCAATCACTGGGACGAAAATCATGCATCTTAACAACAAAACTACACTGCCTAGAAAGTGTACCAATTTAGTATCTGGATTTTGTATAAATTACAAGTTGCCACTAGGGGTGCAATAGAACGTAAGTGCTAAATAATAAATAACTACATTGCCCAGAAAGTGCATCAATTTAGTATAGCAATTTTGTATAAATTACAAGTACCCACTAGGTGTGCGGTAAAATGTAAGTGCTAAATAATAAATAATTCGGCAAAGGATCCCAAAAGGATACACACACAAATTGAAGGGACTAGACCATGTCCATGGCAAAGATGGAACACAATTTTCTGATGACAAAACTATCAAAAAGATTAGTCATTTTATTCCCCCCTTTTTTCAGGGAAAACAAACACATTATGAGATACCATATCAAAATTCATACAAAATTTCTAAACTTAAGCCTGCTTGGACATGAATTCCACAACAAACATAAAATTAAGGAACTTGTTTCCTATAAGGTTGGCCTTGTTAAAGCAGAGCAGTAATTTCAAACAGTATGCGGAACATAACGATATGCTTTATCTGTTCGAATTATCAGTATTCCAGAAGTGAAAAGTACGTTGATTTAACAGAATGTTCATATGCATGGATGGCTCAATAGTATCTCCAGATTAAATACGAGTGGTTCGCCAGCACTTCCAGAAGTTGAATATTCAAAAACTGAGCTAGAAAATTCATATTATATAAGAAGAGTTCAAAACAGCATATAGTTTTCATGTCTGATCATAGCATAATATATGCCATTCTAAAAACACCCAAAACTGTGAGCCCTTAACATTGTCCATTTCAACATTCAAGTCTCAATGCACAAATTTATGGTTAGAAATTGCGATTCTTCGCTACTTCCTTAATCTCGAGCCACATATAAGACTTATGGATTGATTAATCCAATCCATTATACACTGAATTTGTTTAAACATCCCCAAAATTTTCATTTGCCAAAAAACTTAACACCCTCGAAAATCCATACAAGCAAGGTTTCAAAAAAAAAAAAGCAAAACCTTACAACAGTCAAATAGAGAAATAGGGAAAGAGGAAAGACCGTAGCGTCGCGATAATTGATGATAATGTTGCCATTGCCTTCTTGAAGAACGACTCGAGCAATGGCGCATTTACGGCGACCGGTACCGAAGATAGGCTGGGCAGCGAATCCACCGGGTAGCCTGGACTTAACTAACTTCTTAAGATCGGTGGTCTCGGATTCCACGGGCGAAGCAACCGTGGCGGAGACAAGAAGACGAGCAGGCTTGGAGGAGAGAGAGAGAGAAAGGGATTTTGAAGTGGAAAAAGAGAGGGTGTTTGGCTTCTGAGAAATCTGAGAAGAGAAAGAAAGCGAAGACAAGGAAGAGGCGAGGGAGGAGATTGAGATTGACATTGTGATGAAGCTGAGGAAGTTTCAGTGAGGGACGAGAGCTCGCCAGAGGAAGTAATTGTGCAGGCGTAACCGGACGAAGGGGATAATGTTAAGCAAATTGACGACAATGCCCATTTATCTTTTCGTCTGATATGCATTGATTATTGGTGCTAGACGGCGCCGTTTAAGTTAATAATTCTTTTCCTTTCTCGTTTCATATTTTTTTAATCTGTGTAAAATCATAAATAAGTCAAACAATTAGTGAATTATTGAAAATTCGGTATGAAAAAAATTTAGTTTGAATCAATTTATTTTTTAAATAAGTTAAAATTAAATTAAATTTTTAAATTTATTTAATAAATTAATTAAATATAAATTCATAGATATTTAGCTCGTTGAGATTTAAAATTTTATTTATTTATAAATTTATGAATTAATTTGTGAATATTATTTAACTAAAATTATTTATAATTAAAATTATTATTTTTAAATTAAAGTAATTAGAATTAAAAAAAATGAATTTTTAAAAAAAATTATTATTTTTAAATTAAAAATCTTTAAAATTATAAAAGAAATTATATCTATTAGATATTTGACTTAATAAAAATTTAAATAAAAAGTTTTGTTAAATAAATAAATTTTGAAAGAGATTCGGTTTGAATTATAAAAAATTTTAACGAGCCAAATTTAAATTATTTAAAATATGATTCGATTCGTTTACATCCCTATTTTATAAAACTAAAAATCTTCATATTCATTTTTTAAAATGATTTTTTTTTAGCATTGACTTGTTTTAAAGTTAATTTTGTATAATGTAGACATGAAAATTAATTTATTTTGAAGATATTTTAATTGTTTCACAAACAATTAATGGAAAATAGATGAATTTTTTTAAATTTGAATCTATGAAATTACGTTACCTATTAATAAGTACAATTTGGCAATTACGATTGAATTATTTTACACATCAAAATGACTAATAAATTTGATGTTGCAAATTGAGCAAGGGATCATCAAATGGTTCTTGGATATATTGAAATGGATGTGTCATCTCATTTGAATTACAAAATTACCGTGTGTTTATTCAGCTCTGAGGTGACAGACAAATGATAAACATTGGTTACTTGTCATCAAGATTCTGAATTGGTTCAAATTGTAGGGAAAAAGAGACAAATGCAACAATCCCTTCTAACTTAGAAGGCTTAACATGTGTCAGCAGATTGTACCTTTCTGCCTGTCTCTACGCTGCAGAAGCAACAAATGGGAAATGTCACTCTTCGAAACTTAGAACACTTCTTATTCAGTTCGATCCTCTGCAATTGATCCTCCCCATTTCCTAACACGGCTCTCAGCTTCTGCTGCCTGAAAATCAATAAATAGACAATCAGAATATGCTGATTAAGCAAACAACTAAATTTCAAGGCAATTTCTTTCAGTTATTGAGAAAGGTAGGAAAGAGTAAAGTTACTGACTTCTTTGTTCCAGTTGGTTATTGAAGTGACTATAATCAGTATAATGGTCTGCAAACAAATTCCTCCTATCATCCCTGACCAAATACCCTGAAACATAAAAATCAATATGTGCATTAGGAGGGCATATAGAACTTGCTTTCAAGTTTCTAAGAAGACACCTGAACAAATGTAGTTGCAGAGTAAATCAAGAAGTAGAAAGGTGAAAGATTCCGGTAGTTTAATTACCATGACGCCAAACTTAAATGTGAATCCTAAGAGTATGCCTGCCGGTAATCCAACAATGTAGTAGCAAGCAATGTTGATATATGCAACAAGAGATTGCCATCCAGCTCCAACAGCAACGCCTTGAATAAAAGCAACAAAGGAAATTTAACAAACAATAGAAACTTGGTTCATTATGGACCTAAGAAACAAACATGTCGATCCCATTGTAGAATTTCCTATGAGATCATTCATCACTTACCAGATAAGACAGGCTGAAGGCTGTTTAGAAGCACAGTGAATCCTAGCAATGTAGCAAGTTTGGTAGTTTCATTAGCAACAGCCTCACTAGTAGTGAAGAGGTGGGGGAAATAGTCTCTTGTTGCGAAAACCACAGCCATGCAAACAACTCCAATTGCGATGGATGTCACTGAAACGACTACAACTGAATACTTTGCAAGCCGAGCATTACCAGCTCCAAGTTCATTTGATACTCTCACACTGTCAGGAAAAATAATGGGCTTGTTATTCATGATACCTTTTCCATTTCTTGGTGCTATCATAGGAGAATAAATACGAAAGTTGGAAAATGACTACTGCATGAGATATTAAGACTTCTTCTTGTTTCAGGATTTAATTAATTCTAGGGCACATCTAATATAAACTTGATTTATGACAATCTTAACAATTGTTAAATGAAATGTTTATATCGAGATTTATTCATCATGAATTACGGTGTGTATAATTAATGCACAAATCTAAATGTAAACATTTGATCAAACAGCTTCTGAACTTATTCTTATATGAGCACAAGCTTATAAGTTATAATAGCCCCGACCCTTAATTTATAAGATAGACAACAAAGGATAAAAGACTTCCCATTTGTCATTTGAAACTTGTAAAGTAGCAGAGGCTGGTGGCTCTATTGGGAAATACAATAACTGGGAAATTTACCTTATGGCAGCGTTGAAACCAATTGCAATCATTGCATCCCATCCCTGTATGTTCATGCTGCAGAATAAGTAGAAATGGATTTAATTACAGCTAGAGGATGCTCAACTAGAAATCTTCAAAGACGAAAAAGGGGTCTTAGTTCCTTCCAAATCCGTGGAGTGGAAATTTATAGTAGTTCGTGAGGATAAAATGAGATTACACCACAAACCCATTAAGCATAAGACTATATATAATGTTGATAATGGAGTAAGAAACTTTACCATATAGAAATTGCATCAACCGGTATGAGGGGGTTAGGCAAACGACCAGTTATCACCACCAGTACCATTAGGTACCAAAACTCCAAGCTGCAAGTCAATAGTGCACAATAACATCAGTTTTATGCCTTGGGCGTTGCAGGATTCAAATCTATGGTGACCAACTACACAGATAAAGGAAAATTTTTACCATAACATGACGGCAGATGCCAATGAAAGCTTGACAAAACCCCACAAGTCTGAAAATGCAAGCCATGAGAATCCAGACCAAGCCCCATCCGACTTGGTTATGAAAATGTACAACAACTGGCTAATAACTATGAGCCACCAAGAAGTATTGAGGGTGATTGCTGCTCCAGTTAAGCCCCATCCAAGTTTCAGTATTAGCAACCAGCTGAAAACTGCATGCAACACAAGCACCACAGCGGATATCCAGGCCATGACAAACACTTTCCTCTGTGATTGCAAAAACTTCTGTATGGGAAAATTCATTGCATATGCGAACAATTGCGGAAGCATCCACAGAGCAAATTTCCCTGCAATAAATGCCCCAATCAAGAGTAAGCATTCCCAAAACCTCATGTATATAAAATCAATTCCAATTGAACAAACAACAAAAATCCAAAAATATTTGTGGCGCTAAAACCAACTCCTCCAAGCAAAAGCTAAGGTTTTCCAGCATCTACCTCAGTAAAAGGAACAAATCTATTCATCAAGTTTTGTTGGCTGAACTTATTAATATTCAATACTCAGATGAAGTATAAAAAAGAAAAAGGACATGGTAAGAACCTGCAGCAGTAGATATCTGAGTTGCCTCTCCAAAGAATTCCAGAATAGGAGGAGACCAAACATAAATTGGAACCAATAAACAGGCTGTAGTCAACAGGATGACCCACGATCTCTGCATATATATACCTAACATTCTCAGCTGCCCTGCACCGTAGGCTTGCCCACAAAGCGTCTCTAATGCACTGCCCATTCCCAACTGCACTCAAACCCAAGAACCAAACTTCAATTCTTCAGGAAACACAAAACAAAATTAAACTGCAATTGTCAATTTGTCATGCTACTTATGATCAAACCAAACACCTCAAAATCTTAATTATTAACAAAAAGATTGAAGGTTTTCCACAAGGCTATATTGCTTTTACAACATGTTCTTGATAAGCTTCTAATGATTCAGCCTCGCTGTCATTACAGGATGTGAGCTTTTCTTGGTCCTTAGTCTTTGTTCTTGAAGGTTTTTAATCAAACAACATCAGAACACAAGAGACTACAACCTGACATTAAATTAGTAATAGTTCAATAAAAAATAAAAAATAAAAAAAAACAAGAAGAAATCATCCTCAAGTTCCTTAACTTATGGTGCATAGTTCTCTTCCATTTAAGAATTTCTTTCATAGAAGCAAGGAAAAAAACTGACCATAACCCCGAAGGCGAGACCAGCAATAACCGAGTTCTCAACAGAAACAGCAGCAAGCTCAAGCTCACCTACAAGACCAGCAAACGTCTGAGTGAGTGCACCCAGCGAGTACTGACAAATAGCAGTGAAGATCGCTGGTCCTGCTAGCTTCCATAACCTCTTGGACTCATCCCCAAAATCTTTAACAACGCTAATACTCTTATTTTCTTGACGATCACCATTGATATGGCCATCGAGAAGAGGAGCATGAGCATCTATGGCCATGAATCACTTGTGCTTGCTATAGCTCCTTGTCTGGCGCTATTTGATCTGAAGACTGAAGCTCCAACCAGTACCTAAGACTTCAACGAGAAGAGTCTTTTATAGAATTTATTAGACGCAGCTGTGGAAAGCTCATGCTGATAGAGGATAGATTTCATAAATTACTATTTATAAAATTTATCTGTTTATTGTTGTAACAGTCATTCAGGCTAAAATGGCAGTTAGAAAATTTTATAAAATATTTATTTATAATTTAATGAAATTAATTAATTATTTTATTTTAATAATATATTAAATATTTTTTATATTTTTATTCGTTAATTTTATAATAGAAGGTAAGCCGATCAATTAATCTTTCATTCGGTGAACCGAATGTGGAAAGGTAGTTATGTGTTTGGACACTGTCACTTGTCAGTTTGAATTGTTATCAGCTTTTCTTCCATCACAACCACACACACACGCGCGTACAAAAGGTTATTCCGGCCGCACGGGATAGCTCAGCATTAAAAATGAAGAAAAGATAATAAAAAGTCGAAGGTTCAAGTGATAGGAGGATTATCTTTGTTTGTAATTCTTTCAGAATGAGCATTAAGATTTGTAAATCTTGTGAGATTTAACGCCGAGACCCAATACTCATCTTTATTGACTGAGATTAAATCTGAATTTACCTACCTGTGATTTTAGGAGGATGAATCATAGGCTTAAAAAAAAGATTAATCCAAATCTGAGTGTTAGAATTTTTTCGACCTTCTAATTTCTCGAGTAGAATCTCTACATAATTCATAAATAATTTAATTTTTTATTTTATATTTTACTTTTTTAAAAAAAGTATTTTAAAAAAAAAATTGGTACAATTTAGTTGATTTTTAATTATATAATATAAATATGATTTTTCCAAATCTTTGTATTATGTATAGGTCAGAATTTAAAATTATTAATAAATTCATGAACTTATTTTTTATTTATAAAAATAAAATAATTTTTTTCATTATTTTTTATATATTCCTAATATTAAAAAAATCTGACCAATCAAAGATTACACAATTATATTTTTCTAAGAGGTTAAAGTTAACAATATTATCATTGTATTGTATTTTTATAGACCACCAATTAAATAAAAGATAATAAAAAAAATAATATATATATATATATATATTAAATTGTATTAATTTTTTAACAAATCTAAAATTAATAAGACAATAATAAATTATAAAACAATTTTGGTTTTATTAATTTTGTATTAATTTTACCGTAAATATTTTATTTTTTAGATCATAAAACATTTTAGTTTATATTTAATCACTCTATAATAGATGTCTTTGACGAATCTCTATTTTCTTTATATCCTGAAGTCTGATCTTATATTTCGGACTTAAGGTTAAAAACTAACTATAGATGTTGAACATACTTTAAAAATATTATCATAAACCTCAATTCACATAGCATATAAACATAAATTGCAACTTAGGTTTACGTTGCTTGACAGAGGACTTTTAGTGATAGATTCAGTAGTTAAAAATCATTTTTACGGAGATGAAAGTCCATTTTTTACAATGATATTCAACTACTACAAGTCCATATGATCCTTAGTTTTGGTGGCCGAAAGTCACTTTCAACTGTCGAAATTGACTTTCAGCTTGCCTTGGTGATCATGTCTTATTTCGACTTTCAACTTGCCTTGGTAATCACCCTTTTTATGTGTTTCTCACCATTTTCATAAACTTCATATTTACAATTTTTATATTACTTATCATTTTTCACATATAACTTATCACTCGGTTTTCTAGTGCCTAAGACACTATCATACATGCATTTCAACATCCTTGCTTCAATTAACCATTGATCGAACTTTTCTCAATATACTTATAAGAACTTACATTAAACAATATGCATATCTATTTAACTTTCATCTAAACTTTTTTTCATTATTTCTTAACATGAAGCATAAAGCTCCACTTGACTCCTTTTGTTTTTCTTGTTCCCTTTTCAACTTTGATTTACTTCCATAATTTCTTTAAGTTTCAACATGATTTACTTTAAAAACTTGCTTTTTAGTGAACTTATGATTTCTAGAGATTTTCCGCTGATTGAGCAAAAAAAGTTTAAATTTGTAAACTCTTCTCCAACTGTGTTATCCCACTATATATAAATAGTTTTGACCAGCTAAATTCGGTGGTCGAATATGATTTTTCAGATTTGTCATAGCTAAATTCTTTTTTAATCATTTTTTAACTTTTTATTTTAGTCGTTAGAACTTGTATTTCAGTCTCTAAACTTTTTTATTTTATATTTTAAACCATAATTATTATTTCAATTTATTTTCTAATATTTCATAAATATTCCGATTAGAAATTCGAAAATTTGATATAAGAAAAGTATATGTATTACAATTAATTAATAAATAAATTTGAAAAATAGTTAATTAAATAATAGTTATTGATATTTTTTTTATAATTTATCATTTTAAATAATTAGTATTTTTGAAATAAATATATTTAAAGGGAGATATGATTTTTTATAAAATATCCTTTTTTTGATATTTTATCTTTATTAGCTTACCTTATTTTTCTGATATTTTATTTATTAGCTTACCTTATTTTATTTAAAAATATCTTCTACTTACTAATTAAATCATAATCTGATTTTTCTAATATTAAGAGTGAAAATATTTCAAATTTGAATTAATTAATTAATTTAATTTTTAATAAATTTATATATTGAAATTTTAAATTATCTTATTTTGAAAAAGGGTTTTATTATATTAATTTTTTTATTACTAAATTATGTTAAAATTATATATATAATTATATATATATATATATAATTTTCAACGACAACTGCAATAATAATACGTACGGCGGCATTCATGGGTGTTTGGAATAAAGCATTAAAACGCAGAGGTCACTCTGGAAAACGACAGAATTGTCGCATACAAGACAAGATGACTGTATAACTCCGTTTTCTTTTCTTTGTTTTATTATCTGTTTTTGTCTTTTATTTTTGTTTCATTTAATTAAAAAATATTCCAATTAATTTATATACATTGAATTTCTTTTGCTTGGATGGACTTGCTCTAAGCAGCCTCCACATTTTCTATTTATAAATATTCATATAGTACATATTAAAAAAAAATTATAAATTAATAATCAATTTAACACCTATTATTTAATCATTATTTATTATCTAATTTATTATAAATTTTTATTATATATAATTATTAAAATAATATATTTTATATTTTTTTTGAAAATTTTAAAATTATTAATTAAATTATTATCATTTATATTAAAAAAATTTTAAGAAAATAATTTCAGAAAATAAATAAGAAAAAGGATAAAAACATAGTTAAGAGAAAATAATTTAGAAAGAGAATAAAAAAAATCCGAATTTAAAAAAAAAAAATAGCAAAACAAACCTATGCTGAATAGGATCATAGTTTTGTTAACGACATGCCGACAATTGTTATATTTATTCCAACGTGGTATCCCACTTCCTAGGTGGCTACGTGGCTACGCGCTATTGGTCAGCTTGTGCCGTGAGGAGATTGGACATTGAAGTCTGATTAGATTCATCAATCATTTCATGCGTAAAAGGGTACCACTAGAAAGTCGGTGACAGACGACCTATTTGAGAGAGAATTATTTTCCAATCCTAAAATTGATTATTTTTTTATTATTTAAAATATAAAAAATTAAATTATTTTATATTTCTAATAACTTAAATAAATAGAAATTTTATTCAATTAATAAATTAAGAAAATATAAAGATTGTTTAATGCATTTTTGAAATTATAAAAAAACTATTTAATTAATTTTCTCAAATTATTATTTATATTTGAAGGAAATTTTATAAAAATAAAAGATTTTTTTGTAAAATTTTAAAAGCAATTGTCAAAAATAAAATTAGAATATAATTGAAAAATAATATTATGTATAGTTGTAGATAAAAGTGTAATTGTTTGATTTTTTTTAATTATTTTTTTCCTAAAATTGAGAGTTTATTATAAGTTTTGCATTCTTTTTTATTTTTATTTTTTTATATAAATGAGTGGAAATTTTATCGAATTCTTTATCAAATCAAATATTAAATTATTTAAAAAAAATTACTTTATCATCTTAAAAAAGTTTTAATTTTAAAATAATATATTTTTCTAAAAATTTCATATTCTTTATAATCTTAATAATTTTAATTTAAAAATAATAATTTTGATACTAATAATTTTCAACCAATTATTCAACAACTCAGAAATTTAGAAACCTATAGATACAGACTAGTTGATTTCAATCTTCTCAAGTTCAGGAGGTTGTAGTCACGGTGGCTTTGGTGGACAGCGGAGGTGTAGGAGAGGCAGAGAGGCTGAGGTCTCATCTTAAATCATCTCATATAGATAGTTCTCGTTGTACTTCATTACTTTTAATTTTATGGCTAATAGGGTTGTGTGTGCCGTCACATCTCACATGACTATTATCAAAATTCTACCATGCAGTCTCTACAACCAACTTGGAATCTCTAAGGACCCGCCCATGAGATATGCCACGATCTAAAATCCACATGTTGGCACACTCCGGTTCGAAGTTTTTTTTTTTTTTTTTTCAAAAGTAAGAAAACACACATAAATTCATGATTTTGACATTGTAAGTGTCAAAAACACACATAAATTCATGATTTTGACATTGTAAGTGTCTTTTTTGGGATGAGCATGGAAAGATTATGCAAGGACTTTTGGGGTGGAAGATAGGTGGGTTTAGAATTAATTAACTATCAACCTAAAATAATGATAATGAACTTTTAGACCAAATCCCTATTAGGTATAAAAGCAAAAGTAATTAATTACACCAAGAATAAAAAAATACTTTCCTCTTAATCATTAACCCTTTTCTTCCCTCTCATTATTATTTCTTCTTCTCTTTCATCCCAACACTATGTTAGTGGAAACATCATCCTTCAAGGGGGGAAAAAAACTCAGGAGAATAAATTATGTTCTTGAAGGGTTGAGTGCTCACAAGCTTAATTTATTTATTTTTATTTATTTCTATGATATTTGAAAAATTACAGATTGATCCCCTAAAATCTTAGCCCGTAAAGAGAGTAGATGAATTATTAATTGATCTTAAAGGCTTCCTTCATATTAAATTCTTCTCCTTGTTAGTTCAACTACCTTTCTTATTTCTTTACTAGCCTCTGGTTCACATTTATTGACTATTATATTTGTTGCTCATAATTCTAAAAGAATTTTAAAAAAAATATATATTTTTAATTAAAATGAGAGATATTTCTCTACAGAATAAAAATCTATTTATTGTATTTCTTCTAAATCTAGTGAGATTCTTAATTGGATTAGTATTACAGAGTCTAAACTAAAAATATAAAGAGATTATTTAGCTTTAGCCTATTAAGGAGCGTGCTTTTTACCCAGCAAAAGTAGTAACTTTAGTCCATTGCAATCTCATGGAAGAAGTGAAAGAGGATTTAGCTTAAGGTGGAGAAAGGCATAGAATTCAAGGAGAATGAATATCTCCTTATCCATTGATTGTGGTGTATAATGTAATTATAGTTAAATATATTGAGTTATTCTTAAAGAAGAATGAGATGGACTAAATAATATAATATGCTATAATCTTTTTTGTGAACTATTGATTTGGTGTAATTAGATTGATGAGAAAAGGGCTCTAACTTATAAAGTATGAATTGATTAGTAGAAGAAAATAAGTTAGTGGTATAGTCCTATATTGTGAGGGTGAATTATGTTAAAAATATTTTGTGTTTTTAATTTGTGGATGAGTTGGTACAACAATGACAAATCTTAATGCGTTAATGGCTACAAAAACATAGAAGTTGAACTCTGCATCTAAGATAAATTTATTCAGCTAATACTATTAAGGATAGTCATAGCTTCTTCGTGATACAAGACCGTTAGTTTAGTAATATGTTAAAGCACGATCAACTACAAAATGGCAAATCGTCTGAAACAACATATGCATGTATTTAAGACAAGTTTGCTTACTTTTTACATGTTATGCATTTTTAGAAGTTGCCAAGACAAACAGATAATACTTACGGGTCAAGATAAATGATTTCTGCTCTCACTGAGGCTCGCTTGAAACGCAGCAATTCTTTTAGCAACTCCCATCCTCCATCATTGGAAACTGGCTTAACAGTCATTCTCTCAAGAACAGGAGAGTTTGAAAGCAGAAAGTTGATGAAATCAAGTTCAGATTTCACACCAGAAATGCCAACAATTTTCACAATTCGTAGTTGGCCAAACAGACTGTTCCAATGGTCATCCTCCCAAAAGCTAGATATTGTTCCTACATAAGACTGTTCCTCTGGGCGTGCCTACAAGAAGTATAGGATATCAGGAAGTTGCAACTTAACCCATATATATTAAAACTACAGACGGAATATGCAGGTGATAAATTTTTGGGAAAAACTAAAAAGCTAATGTCAAATTGTCAATCCACCTGAAAGTTCATAGCAGTACGAAAAAAGAAGCTTACCAGCATCTCCAGCTCTTGCACATTAGGAGAACTTCTTAAAATACACAAGGCAGCTGAATTTTCTTCCATATCATTGAAATTTATGCGTATAGAAAGGTTATTCAGATCAACGCATGGGCTTGGCAAGCTGCTAGGTATGTTGCCAATAGACAAGTACTGGAGCAAGAAAAGATGTAGAACAATAGTATAAATCTAGATCTCAAACGAATACAACAAGATTGCATATGGAATTCCACCAAACCTTGAATACTCCACTGAAAGTCAAACAAATGCAAGTATGTGGTGTGATACTGAAAAATAAAATATCAAAAGGACCATTTCCACAACAACATAAATGTTGAAAAATATATATGGATCCAATGAAGGGGGCGAGGGTGTGTGCATGCACATCTATCACCTCTCCTCCTTGGTTAAAATTTTTCAAGGTTACAAAATGTCCAGCAAATGATATTGGAACTATTACCTTCAAAAAGAAACTCTGAATCTCAAGCCTTCGTATATGAGGTAGATTAGCAAAGAACCTGAGCAATTTACTAGAATTCCCATGAACCACATTTTGGTCATTTTTTACATTTACATATAAGCCAATGGAGACGAGAGTTAACTGAAAGGTATTCTCAAAACTAACGTCTTCATAAACACCTCCAACGTCGAAAAATTGAAGATTTGTAGCATTGATGTTAAGGTGAGTGAAACCATCAAAGTTCATCAATGTCAACCTCTCAAGCATAGGGCAGCTAAGGATTAGATTTTCAAACACTTGCTGAGTCAGGGTAATGTGCTGAAGGTCAAGGCTCTTCAAATTCCGGAACCCTTTGAACGATAAAGGAGGTTTTAGCAAGCAATTGAATAGCTCCAAATGAATAAGATGTTCAAAAGAGAATAAAGAAGATGGTACTTTGTAGCGCTGCCCCTTCCATATTTCAAGTATAAATTCTTTGATAGAGCTTCTTGATAAATAAAGAATCCATCGATCAATGTCGCTAACACCTAGAAGATCTCGGTGTGAAAGTTTGAACTTGTGTATCAGGCCAGTATGAAGTAAGAGGACATGATCAACAATGCTGACAAGCTTGTTTTTTATGAGAGTTTGATCTTGAGAGGGATTTGGAACACAATTATTATCAAACACAAGATGTGGAATTTTAGCCCATTTATACCTCCATTTCCTTGACAAAGCACTTGTTCTCACTGCATCTCTTATTGACAGCTGGGATAAAATTTGGTCCAAAACATGCCCTGGTAAGCTGCTGATTCTGTCTAGCTCCGTCTCTAAGCAAGAAAATATCGGTGGTTCTCTGTGCTTCTGCTTTAGTCAAGGGGAAAAGAATTCAGACGTAATATATGAAGACAAGGGAAAACAAGGTTATTGCCTGTCTATCAAACAGAAAATGTGAAACTAAAAATCAATAACTGCAAAGAAAATAGAAGCTATTCAGCGAATAGTGACAAGTACATCTTATAGAGAATTAAGCAATATAGAAGATCAAGATTCGTCGTCTTTTTCAGATTTCAACAGTACTCTAAATGGCAATGGCAATCAGACAATAACAACAAAGCCTTAGTCCCAAACAAGTTGGGGTCGGCTGTATGAATCCTCTAACAAATAAGCTCCCAGGTAATATCTCAATCCTCTAACAAATCAGAATTAGGAAATATTATTCAGTTTCCTTCATCAATCTAAAATCATAGTGGAGAACCAAGCAAGCATAGCTATCCATGGTGCTAGATGTGATATCAAGGATAGGACTTTGCCAGCAAATATCTATGATAAGATAACAAAAAGAAGTGCCAGGAATAATAGTAGACAAATATATGAGGAAACACGCGTTGAATCATGTGGTGGTGAGTGGTGACAACTCAACAATTTCAGTTAATTATTCAAATAAAAAAACCAGCATCCCATTGCAAAGTAATTATTCTTTCCAGTTACAAAATGTCAAGCAAGCATGTGGATCACCAATTCACAAACGCATTTCCTCAGTTTATCAATAATGGCAATTACAAGCCATGTAGTGCTAACAGAGATACTAGTGAGACCCAACTACTATGCACATTAAGAAAATATAATTTCCAATGCAGTGGATATAACAGTGGTTAATTGTAGCAGTAATTAGCTCCCTTGATCAGTTTAATTATAATTGAAAATCAAAGGATACAAGAAATTGACTGCAGACAGAAATGGTACCAATGGTCCTGAATACACTTTCTTAGAAGAATGAGGAAGTAGGGTATATGGACAAGCTCCAGTAGACTGGATAGCTTGAAGACTGACAAAACTGTGATTTGGGGAGGAACTAAAAGTGCATGGTGCATAGAGCTGAATGGTGATTTGGCCAAGATAAATGCTGAGCTAGTAAAGCCGCAAGGACAAGTAGAATGTCTCCCACCCTTCCAGAGGCAAATTAGTGAAACATTTCCCCTTATACCTACAGTTCCATTGTTAATGTACTGCCATGGCATGGTGTCGGAGTAGAAAGATCTCTTTCAGGGAAAATCTTTCAGTAACCATCCTCCTCAATCTTAAAGAACCATGATACCCAAAGAACCCAGGATGAATTGCAACCAGGGATCAAAAACTTGAAATACTTCAGATATATTGCCATTGATCTAGTAGCATTACTTGATCATATAATAAGTAAATGCCCACAGGATAAGCAGATCAATATTATTGAACAAACATATCAAAATGCAAATACAATCACACGAAGTGAGCTGGCCTCTGTACACAAATATTCTACAAAGAGGAATCAAATACGCAACATTGATGAAAAGGACACTATAACGAGTAGAACAAAAAGGAGAGGATAAAAGATAATTGCAACAATAAGAACGCGAGCCACTAAAAGAAAAGGTATAGCTCACCATATTCGATCTTCCACTTCTACTCACATCAGTTCAATTTTCCCACAAGGAATGCGAGCCATCAAGAGCTTGCTTCAGTAAATACGACGGGTCAAAATCAAATTCACCAAACAAAGCATTGTAAGCTCAAAGTTCAAACTCCGGAAATTAAGAGAGAGCAGCAGTATCACAACAGAACTAGCTTGAGGTAACTTCTAAGGAACATTAGAAAAAGGTAATCCACATAAGTAATAGAAATTCAACAGATGAAATTCCAGAGAAAAGGGGCAAATAATCTTCATTAACAGTAGCAAAATTCACAAGGAGCTGAAGTATAATTAAACTTAAAAATGCATGCGAGATCAATGACAGAGCGAAGAAGAAGAGGCAATTTCAATGACATATTAGGTTATAAACACAACCAATTTGGGCACGAAATTAAGGCATCAGATCTAAGAAGAAACAGTGAATAAGATCAAATAAATCGTTTTCGTTTTGCTTATACAATGCAGTTTTTACCTGAAGCAAAGGAAGAGCTGAAGAAACGCAAGTATTAATCGACACTGGAAATAGCTGAAACTGAGAGCAGCGAGCGATTGAGCGAATGGGAAATGAGAAATATATACAATAAGCCAATTGAGAATGGTGTCTTCGAGAAAATACATTTGAAGTTTTGTTTGGTTTGGTTTATTTCGCAGGGAGTGTTACCTATAAAATAATATCCGACAACATGTTTGGTTGGTTTCGAATTCTTAAAAATATTTTCTAATTCAATATAAATAAT
>CAOGCB010464723.1:0-11764 GCA_948266635.1 Cnidoscolus chayamansa | reverse complement strand
TTGGCTTTGATGTTGTATCAGATTGAAACAGAATTTGGGGAGGTTTTAGCATTCAGGTAAGAACTTCGCTTTGCAAACACTTAAACTTCTTGCTTCCATCTTTAGATGCTTGCGTCTTCATGTTACAGACATGTAGCATGTTTCATCAATGTCGTGTTTCTCACTTATGTTTTCTGTGTTTAAGATTCTTGTCCATTCATAATCAACTGTATTGTCTGTAAACAGGCAAACCCATCAAGCATTCTTTGGAAAATCAGATTTATTTTTCATTTGCATGTTACGACCAAGCTCCTTCGACATTCAAAAGCAAGATTCAGAGATTGAAGCTGCTCAGGTTTTTGTGAACACAATGCACAGATCATAATGATAATGACAGTGTTACTGTGATTGACAACTAAATCATTTGATATTGTTTCTTGAATTGTGTCAGTGGATCCCAATTCAGGAGTATGTGGACCAGCCTTACAACAAAGAACACCAGGGTTTCAGATATGTCGCTGAAATATGCAAAAGCAGGTCAGAAGGAGTCTATGTTGGGTTTTCAGCTATACCAATGGCTACATCTTCTGACAAATATGACTACTTGTATTTTAACAACCTTAGCAAGTTATAATTTCTGAGTTCGAATTTTAGTCGGAATAAATTAATTTTTTTTTTTTAAATTTATTTAACAACGATAGGCCCCTCGCAACATGATAATTTAATTCAATCTCATTTTAGCTAAAAAATTAATAAAATAAATGAATTAATCGAATTATATATATAAGTTAATAAATTAAAAAAATTTAGAAAAGAAAATTATTTGCCAATTACATTTTTTTTATTAAGTATATTGATGAAATTGAGCATTCAACTATAAAAATTTTGATTGATATATAGTATTTTTTTTAATAATTATATATTGTAAATATTTATCTAAATATAAAATTTTCATCTAATTTTTTTATATAAAAGTCAATTACTATTTTAACTCACTACAAGCAAAATAAAAAAGGTGATGAAAATTACTAATCGAATTATATAAAAAATTATTGGTAAAAAATATTATTAACTGTTTATCAATTTGAAATTACTTATCAATAAAATGTTAATTATATTTTTACATTTTTATAGTGATTTAATATTTATAAAATATAATTATTTAATATTTGTATTTTATTAAAACATAATTGATTTTATAAAATTCAACTATTAATTAAAAAATAAATAAAATAAAAATGATATAAATTAAGTGTGTAAGGGAAAGTCAAATAGTAATTGAGAGTTAAATGGAAAGTAGGAAAAAAATGGGGATTTCAATGAAAATTTGATGGTTGTTATAAAAATACAAACATAACAAGAATAAGGAAGAGGTGAAGAATGAATATTCGAGAGAATAGTTTCATTTCAATTAGATATTCCAACCTTTGCATGATATCTCTCTATATATAAGCTCTCGACTATAAAGATTATATATGTTATAAAGGAGAACTAATACAAATATTTAGGTGTTATAAAAATAAAGTCTATCATTATTTGGAGATTATAGATCTCCATAAAAATATTCATAATACTCTTCTTGGAGGTCCATAAATATTGTGTCTCGTTAAAATTTTATTAAAAAAAAAACCGTATGTGACAAAAAATATAGTAAAGAAATAAATAGTATATAATATTGTATAATACATTCAAGTAGCCTTATTAAAAATTTTGTCAAAAAAAATCCAGTGGGACGAAACTTTGATTAAGGAAAAAAGAGCACAATATGTTTTTACTTCCTCTTATACCAATATCACTTAATATCTCTGAATTGACGCATGTCAATTTTGTATACTAATTTTTCAAAAGTTGTTGACAATATCTCAGTGAATAAATCCATTAGATTGTCACTTTGAACGAATTTGTTGAACATCTATATTACCATTCTTCAGAAGATCATGAGTAAAAAAGAATTTCGCCAAAATATATTTTGGTCTATATATTTTGATGTATCTCATTTTTTTAACTAAGCTATGCATATTACATTATCTTTATATAATATTATTGAAACCTTTTCTTTTACAGGCAAATCACATATATTCTGAATATATTGGATCAATAATATCAGCCAAACACATTCTTGACTCGCCTCATATTTCAATTATTTATGCATAATTTGAAGATGTAACAACTAGAGTTTGTTTCGTAGAACGTCATGATATAGTTGTACCTCCACATTTGAACAAATAACCTGTTTGAGATAAATATCCTGCATTTACATAATAATTAATTATGATTCAGATTCATTTGAATAAAACAATCCTATATCGATTATTCCTCGAAGATAATGAAATATATGTTTAACTCTATTCCAATATCTTCTTATTAGAGAATAACTAAATCTTGCTAATAAACTGACAACAAATGATATATCTAGATGTGTGTTATTAGCAAGATACATCAGTATTCTTATAGCACTAAGATATGGTACTTTAGGTCCAATAAGTTTTTTACTGTTTTCTCGAGGAGGAAAATGATCTTTACTTACATCTAGTAATCTTACAACCATTGGAGGTATTTAGTAGATGTGCTTTATCCATATAAAATCGCTTTAATACCTTTTATGTATAAACTGATTGATGAAGAAAAATTCCATCTTTTAAATATTCGATCTGTAAGCGGAGGCAAAATTTTATTTTTCTAAAATCTTTCATTTTAAATTCTTTTTTCAAACAATTTACTGTTTTTTTTTAAAATTCTTTAAGAGTTTTAATAATATTTAAATCACTAACATACATAATTATAAAAAAATTATGATCAAGATCTTTTTATAAAAACACATGGACAAATTAGATCATCTTTATAACCTTTTTTTTTAATAAATATTCACTAAGACGTTTGTACTACATATGTCCATATTATTTTTAATCTATATAAAGATTTTTATAATTGTATTGAATAATTTTCTCGAAAAGTTTTACATGCTTCATGCATTTTAAATCTTTTTGGGATTTTTATATAAATTTAACTATCAAGCGAACCATATAAATAAGTCATAACAACATCCATGTGACACGTATCAAGCTTTTTATATACTGCCAGATTGATAAGATGTCTAAATATAATTGCATCCACCACAAGAGAATATGTCTTTTCATAATCAATTCTGTATCTTTGCAAAAAACCTTGTGCTGCAAGTCGTGCTTTATATCTTATAATTTCATTTTTCTCATTTTTTTTGCATAAAAATATCTATTTGTACCCTACTGACTTTACACCTTTAGATGTTTGGACTAAAAGTAAAAAAAAGTCACGTTTGAAAGTGAATTTAATTCTGCTTGAATTGTATCTTCTCATTTGGGCTAATCATATCAGTGTCTACGTTCTTCAACGGATTTAGATTCAAGATCTTCATTTTGTTATATAATGTCAATAGCAACATTATGAACATAACTATTGTTGACAACAATATCATTTCAATTTATTTTTTACGAACAGAGATATAACTTATCATGATCTCTTTATTTCTAATATTTTCAGGTACTTGAATATTTTCTGGGGCATTATGATTAGTTATGTCTTTAATATCTTTTGGAGCCTCCATAATATGACTATCTTGATTATTTGATCATTTCCTTTTTCTAGAATCTTATCTTTGAAACCAATCGGTCTACTCTGTTTCAGGCATAGTTTATTATTATTTGCACTTTCAAATTGTCCTACCGGACATCAATTCAAATTGAAGTATTTTCAGCTGCTACATGCAATTTAATGATCCTTTTTGTGTCAGTAAATGCATTGATTTGTAATATTCTGCAAATGAATTAACTTTTGAATTTCTAGTTCATATTGTTTTATTCAAATATCTAAATGAGATAATGATAATTCATTCCATGCAATTTTTTTAATTGTTTATTCTCTTCCTTAATGTTGGAAAAACTATTTCATCAAAATGGTAATCAATAAACCGTATCGTAAATAAATCTCTAGTCAATAGTTCAAGATATTTAATTATAGATGGAGATTTATACCCAATATAAATTTTTAATCTTCTTTGAGAACCCATTTTTGTACATTGTGGTGGAGTAATCGAAACATATCATGCACATCAAAAAATTTTAAGATAGAAAATATTTGGTTCATGACCAAATATCAATTGTAATGCAGAGAACTTATGATAACTTGTTGGGCTAATGCGAATAAGTAATGCTACATTTAAAATATCATATCCCCACATAGAAGTGGAATGTTTTGTTTTTATGAGTAATGGTCTGGCAATTAATTGGAGGCGATTAATAAATAATTATGCTAAATCATTTTATTAGTTGATGATAAACACACATGTGACCACCTTAAAGATGCATCTATCAAAACCATATAATATTTGAATGGTCTATATGGTAGATGAATGGACCTACATACATCACCTTGTATATGTTCTAAAAATGCTGTAGATTAATTCTCTATTTTAGCTAGTGATGACTTAATGATTAATTTATCTTGAGAACAAGCAATAAATGAAAAATCCTTAAATTGAAGAATTTTCTAGTTCTTCACAGGATGCCCATATGAATTCTCAATAATTTTGCATCATAATTGATTCGGTATGACCTAGATGATCATGCCAAATAATAAAATTATTTGAATCAGTAAACTTTTTTGGTTTACTATAACATATGTTTTAATTGTACTAATATTTGTATAGTATAAACCTAAAGAAAAATAAGTAATTTTTTAAAATATATTTTTTATCCAACACAATAGATGTGATATATAAATATTCAATATTTTTCACATTTGCAGTCTAAATATGATATCGATTGCACCAAATATCTTTAAAACTTAATAAGTTTTTTGAAGACTTGGTATACAATAATGTATCATTTACGATAAGTTTTGTACTTTTGGATAAGAAAATTATAGCTCTTTCGAAGCCTTTAATTATTTTCTATACTACTAGATATTGTAGTGACATTAGCTTCTTTTATAGATAAATGAGAAAAATATTTTTCATCTCTTAGTATAATATGTGTTGTAGCACTATTCGTAAGACATATATCTTCATTATTGATGTTGAGACGAATCAAGAAATGTGAAAAATCCATATTATTTATTAAAGTTAAAAAATATAATAAAAAATATTAAAAAAACACACTAAAATAAGAAAAAAATAAAACAAGATAAAAAAATTTTTTTCCTAATACTTTAGTCTCTAAATTTTATTTATTGATTTTAAAAAAAATATGCTATATCCAAATGTGTTATATCTATAAGATCACTGAAGTCATTATCTATAGATACAAAATTTACCTCAATATTATCATTTGAATATGTAAAATTTGTCTCCATATTTTTTCTTTTATTCTTGATTGAGACTTGATAGAGTTTAACAAGATAACTCAGACGTATGACGACTACGTGACCACTGTCTTTTCATACCACATATTTTTTTTATAACTTTTGAAGGATTATTTTGATCACCATTGTTTTATCCTTTTTCTTGATGGTTATTCCACTTCTAGTAGTGAAAATTATTATCACCATGATAATATTAATTATTATGTCCTCACCTATGACCATGTCTAAGTCCACGACCACAGCCACAGCCATAGCCATGGTCTCGACCACATGCACTATTATATGTTGTTACATTCACTTCAGGAATGGAGCAATACCAGTAGGACAAAATTCATGATTTTACTTTGGTAGCTCATTATTTTGTTCAGCTACAAGTAAACATGATATTAATTCTGAATATTTTCTAAAATCTTTTTCGTAATATTGGTATTGCAAGAGCACATTTGAAGCATGAAAAATTGAAAAGATTTTTTTTCTAATAGGACTTCATCTGTAATATTTTTTCCACATAATTTTAATTGAGAAGTTATTTTGAATATTGCAGAATTATATTCACTCACCGATTTAAAATCTTGAAAACATATCCAATCATAATGAGCTTTTGTTAATATTACAATTTTTTAATAGTCATATCTTTATTTTAGACTTTTCCATAAGTCAAGTGTCTTTTATTGTCAAATATTTCGCTTTTAATCCTTCATGTAGATAATGACGAAGAAACATAATTACTTTTTTGGTTTTTCCTCATATTGAATGGATATTTTTTATTCTGCTATAATTGTATTTTCAAGATTCACAGCATCAAGATAACTTTCAGCATCAAGCACCCATAATAAATAATTCTTTCCTATTATGTCAAAGAGTCGCAAACCGAAACTTAATCAAATTTGATATAATGGAAATTAATATAAAATAATAATAATAATAACTACAATAAAATTTAAATAAACAAAATAAAATAAAATACAATATCATGAATTTTAAATATAATACAGCAATACAAGAATTTTACAAATCAATAACGAGTTTCACAAACGGACGTAATCTGTTGTTAATCAGTAATGGTTTATAAACAGAATAGTAACAGAAAGGGTATGATACGGTTTCTGTAACGGATTATGGTATCCATTACTCATTTATAAATCAGTAATGTACAAATCTGTTACTAATTTATAAATCAATAGCATACAAGTCAATTACTCATTTATAAAATCTGGCATAAAAGGACCCAATTGTTCATGATAGTGAATCCCTAGCAGCATTTTTACAAACTCACTGATGCCTTCTCCTTGTCGTGCCCCTTCTCACCGTCGCATTGTCAACCCATTTTGCTATGCTTCTCCGTCAATCGAGTCTCGTTGTTGCCCTGTTGTTCGACCATGATAGCTCCTTCGTCTTACGCAGTCGCCTCTCACTTTAGTGTTGATATCTCGTTGTTGATTTTATCTCGCCGCTTTTAGCTCATTGCGGATATCTCATTGATTTCATCTCACTGTTCTCTACCTTTCACTGTCGAGTTCTTAGTCGCTTTCTCCAGATTTTTTGGGCAAAATGTGATCATGGAAGGTGGCCAATGTTCCTAACTATTTCAGTATTAAATCTCTATGATATCTTCCATTTTTGTAGCCAATATTCACTATGATCTCAGCCTAATATCTCAATTATTTTTCAGTTATTAGATAGCGTTTGTGGCCTATAAATAGCTAGTTAATTCATTTATTTAACACATAACTCTTTCATTTAAAAACTCTCTTATTCTTTCTATATCACCAACAACACTCTTAAGAGAAAAAGAATTAGTTTTGTGAGTTTTGTTTCTTGCATTGAAGAGAGAAAAATTGCATATTATTTGAGCATTGAGAAAATATCGGTTCGGTGATCTCTTAGTTGCACACAAGAGCTTCAACAGATTGAAGTATCTTGCGAGAGGGACGTGGTTAAAATTCACTCGGTGCAGACGGGCCGTTTCCTCTCAAAGGACAACGCTTAAATTCAACGTGCTTCAATTCACAAACATCCCAGGCTACTCTAAACCTTTTTCTTGAATTATTATTGTTATTATTTTGATTATTATTGAAGTTGTGTATTGCTATTTCTGTTTGATTGGTTTAATACTTTTGGCACTGATTTGAAGTTAATAGAAATAATTTTCCAACACTCTTTTCACAGAATAGGACGTTTTGCTATAACGTAATGGTCCCTCCATTCACAAAATAGGACATCCTATTATAATGGCAATTCCTCATTCCCTTTTGGCTTTTTCTTGGTCCTTTTAGGATATACCTTTCACATACTCCTTCCCTTTGTCTATAGTGTTTTGTTTGTCTGCTCTCATTTCTCCTCGGTTAATCATTCTTATCATTACAAATACCATTAAAAACAACATTGTTCTCCATGTTGAATTTAGGAAATTGACCAATGAGAATCAATAGGTTGAGATTCCTCAAGAACATCCAAGGAACCGCCAACAAGGCCTTCGTCGTCATCCCAACAATAACTATACTTAAGGATTTATTAGGGCAATGGTGGAGAGGAGCAGTGGCGGACCCAGGGGGGGCCTGCCTGGGCACGTGCCCCCCTGGGTCCTGGCCACCCAAAAAAATTTTATTACTAATTTTTAAGTTTTTTTTTTTAATTTTTTTTAATTCAATACTAAAACTATATCGTTTTTGCTTTTGATTTTTAAAATTTTTAAACTAAAATAGCGTCGTTTTAGTCTTTAAATTTTTTTAAATCAAAACGATGTCGTTTTGGGGTTTATTTTTTAATTTTTTAAATCAAAATGACGTCGTTTTGATTTTTAAAATTTTTTAAGACACAAACGACGTCATTTTAGTCTTTATTTTTTAATTTTTTTAAAATCAAAACGACGTCGTGTTGAGTTTTATTTTTTAATTTTTTAAACCAAAATGGCGTCGTTTTAGCGTTTAAAAATTTAAACCAAAACGACGTCGTTTTGGTTCATTAAAAAACAAAAAAAACCAGAGAACGTGTGAAGTCGCAAACACACCAAACAAATCAGAGAATATTTTTTATAATATAATGGTGTCCCACCAAAATTATGGTGCTGCGTACGCCACTGGAGAGGAGAGCATGGTTGGTGACAATGAAAATAGAGTCTTTGGGCTTCAAGAAGGTCGTTGTAATTTTTGTCAAGTAACTATTAGAAGTTTCTTGGTTTAGGATTGTCAGATGGTCTAATGGAAGACTCAATATAAGGAAGGAGTAGGCATAGGGAAGGGAATGAGATTTTTTTGGGGTTTTAGGTGGAATTACCTGTGAGGTGGCTAAGGGAGTAGAAGAGAAGATAGTTTTGGAGTTTGATGAATGTGATCCCAACAAAAAAGATGAATTCAACTTGTTTTGGGAAAAAGTGGGCGAGAGAGATGAGCAGAGGTGAATAAGATTTCCCCTTTTATTTACTTAGCCAACAACATGGTCTGAGAGATATCAATAGTGTCATGGTTGCATAATAGGATTGTTCACTAACCAGTTTGGACTAAGTTTGATCTGAGACCGGACCAGTCTAAATTCGATCTAGTTCTGGGTCCATTTTTTAATTACTATTCGATCCCAGTCCGGTCCAATCCGGTTCAATCCGGTCCCAGTCCGGATTGATGGATCGAAATAAAAACCTAAAAACAAATCATTCATGATTTATTAGCATTCAAACAAGCTTGTCTAAGTTTGGAGATTCATTCACTCCTCTAAAAATTGCTTTTTCTATTCTTTATGAACCGTAGAAACTAATTCACACACACAGATAGAGAAGAGAAAGAGACTATCTCGCACAAACCTTCCTACAATTTCTTTTTCGAAATAACTTTTTTTTTTATCTTGTTTTTTCGGAAAACTTTCTAGGTCATACCTATTTTTTTATCCTAGGATCTGCATATCCCGCAAGAACCGATCATATAAGCATCCAAATTTCTTTTTCGTCGATCGTCTTCTTCCTTCTTCCTTTTTTTCTTTTATGTGTTTCTTCCAAAACAAAGAATTGCATACTTTGTTTTGCTTCTAAAGGAAATAGTTTTCTTGTTTTTGTTTCATAGGATTATTCTTTTATACCATAAAAACATCAGAAAAGAGAAAAACTCGTAATTTGGTGTCATAAATAATAGCTTCTCTAGTTTGAGTTGGTTGAGAGTTTTAAATTTTGAGATTTTCTTCACTATTTTTGAGCCAATCCAAGTGAGAGCAAAGAAGAGACACTTGGGTGTTTGAAAGAGTCGAGGACAAAGAGGAAAAGAGATTTGATAGCTGAGTTTGGAGGAAAATGACAAGGTCTATGATCCATTTTAACACTGTCCTTAAACTTTTTTTTTAATTCGGTTCGGTCCAGTCCAAGTTTTTTCGGTCCAATCTTTGGTGGGCTGTTATTCGGTCTCGGTCTAATCCGGTCCAAGACCGATAAACACCTCTACTGCATAATCTAACTCAGATATCTTAATGTAAACCATTTAAAAAGAAACCTTAAGAGTGAGAGTCAAAAAGGTGAGGTACTTGTGCTACACAAGTGACGAAATCGTTGATGTAAGCATCCACAAAGTCTGTTTATTTCACAACAGCCTAATGTTCAAAAGGGTTCATGAGCAAGTCAGGGATGTAGCAATTCAGGAGCTCATTAGAAAATTGTTCCTAGGAAAGGTTAGGCTGGTGGTAGCTAAGCCAATGCAGCCAATATAAGGCACCCTCCTCCATGCAAACCATTGCCATAAGAACATTGAATTCAGGTCAGGTCCTATATAACTCAAAGTATTGTTTGGCTCAAGCAAGCCACCCTACAAGGTTAGTACCATTGAATCTTGGAATCTCTATATTTTTTGAAAAATAGTTGTATCGATGGACTGGAGGTTTTGTCCACCGACAGAATCCAAAAGAGCAGACTGAGCAACGAGAGCGATAAGGTTGGAAGTGTCCCCGCCATCTAAGATGACATTACCTCAAACCAAGCTCTATAAAAGAATTTCAATGGAACTAAGTTTGGAGTTTATGAAGTCATTATCGACTTTTAGTTTGGAGAAGCCATCTTCGAGTATTGAAAAATTCCTCTCTATCATTTCAACTCTTGATTCCATTTCAGTTTTGGACATTTGATCTTTTAGGTTGGTAGGTAGGTCGATGGTCCAGTTGGCAAGTTAGTAGGTAAAGTCACTAGTGAGGTCAGAAGATAGGTCGCTAGTGAGGTCGGAAGGTAGATCGCTAGTGAGGTAGGAAGGTAGGTTGCCAGTGAGGTCAAAAGGTATTAAGCAGGTAGGTCAAAAGGTGGGTTAGTAATACGGCAGGTAGGTCAATAGTTAAGTTGGGAGATAAGTCAACAAGTTGGTATTAGGTCGACAGATAGGTCGAAAGGTCGGTAGTTAGGACAATGGTAGATCGGTAAAAAGGACATCAGATAGGTGGACAGCTCAGTAAGTAGGACGGTAGGGTCGGCATGTCAGACTAATGATAGAGAAAGGAATTTGTAGAATAGAAACCGAAAACAAAAAGAAAGAAGAGCACCCGAAAGGAAGGAAGAATACCAGAATAAATTTCCTTAGCAAAGAAAGTTACAAGAAAACTTCATTTCGTAGGAATGCCCACAGAAAGGAAGAACAAATAGTATACTGCATTAACAAGGAAACCATATGGCCAAAACATCTATAAACACTAGAACATTCACAACTTTAACCATTAAACACCTAAATTTATAAAAATAAAAATAAAAATAAAACTAGTTATAAATGGCAGTCAGCAACTGTGTGACACGCACACACAAAATAATGTAGCAAAAATGCCAAGTATGATGAAATTCGAAATGATGTGGCACTCGGAGCTGAGATAGCCACTTAACCGTCAACTTGCAAAAAATATATTCAAAGAGCTACTGCTGCTGTTGTCATTAAAATCAGTAAAAATAATCGACTGATCAAGTTAATATATATTAACTGAAAATCACTTTGCATTATAACCAAACAAAATTTGTTAATCCAATTTATATCTGAAAATTTGTTTAAAAAAAAAAACAAGAGTAATTATCATAACAAAATTAAATTATTTGCAATTATTTTTATTAAAATTAATCTTAAAAAAATAATACTATGCTCCTTTCATCAGTAACAAATGTTTGCTAACAGAACAGTAAAAAAGAGAAATAAAATATCTCAGCATGTTTCTTTTCACTTAACTATCAAATTGTGTAAAATTAATAATTGTATAGAACATAAATACATAAATTTTATTGCAAATAAGTAATTATAAAAAATATTAGATTTATAATGTTGCAAGAGTTTAGTTAAATATGAGTAATAATATCTACAACTTACACTATTGATACATAGATATAATATGATCAACATCTAATATGCAAATTTGTTCAAAGAGGAAATACTGTAGATTATTGCACAATGTATTCACAAATGAAAAGAACCAAAAAAAGAAGACAATGCAAAATAAGCAGCCCAGAAAA
>CAOGCB010464630.1:0-11110 GCA_948266635.1 Cnidoscolus chayamansa | reverse complement strand
TTATGCTAGGAAAGTTGCTAGGCGAAGGGAAAGGGTTAGGAGGCAGTGGCAGGGTTTTAAATCGCGGTCGCGGCCATGTTTGTTGCCGAGGGTAACGGAAACAGGCCTGTAATGGCTGTAACGTAACGGTAACGGCTTGGCACTACGCAAATTTTTCAAAAAAAATTTGCAAAGTGCATAAAATGAATAGAAATTACAAGATATAAGAAAGACTAATAAATACAACAATATAATAGGTATAAATACATCAAATAAATACTATAGTATTAGTATAAACATATCATTCATAAACATCGTCAATTCATCAAATAAAGACTATAGTTTTCTTTTATTCATATTTAAAATAATTAATGTAGATTGTAGAATTATAGATAAGAATTACGAAATAAATAACTAACCTTATTACCACAAAAAAAAAAACAACAAAAACTCAGCTTTTGGCTGAAAGAAGCCAAGAACTATGGAATAGAGGTTCTTTTTGTGATTAATCTTAGCTTTAAGAGAGAAAAATGCAAGTAAAATGAGTTGTTTTTTAGTGAAATGGAAAGGTTATAAAAAAAAAAGAGTTTTGCACTTGCTAGTAAGCTTGAAGAGCAGAAAATGAGTGGGTCTTCTATTTGGCATGTGAAAAGAGGAGGGGGTGAATTATTGATAGCGGCCATTACTGTTAAATAACTGTCGATAATAGCCGTTACCATTGCGTAATAGCCGTTACACCTGTGAAATTTAGGAGGCCTGTAAATAACGAGGTAACGGGTAACGGGCCCCCCAAATCTCATTACATAACGACCATTACGTTACGTAACAGCCGTTATTTAATTCCATGGGCGGTGGCACCACAAGTTGATTAAGTGATGGATTTGCAGTTGCAGTAGCAGGCTTTTAGTAGTTGTAGCAAGGGTTGTTTTAATTTGAAAAACAAAGAACAATAGGCACAATTTTAAATAATGGCTGGTATTTAAAGGAATTTTAGTTTGCTGTTACGTCACATTTCCGTTACCGCTGTTATTCAAAGGTGACGCCTACAAAACATTATTTAAAGATCTAATATCCACTACTTTTCCAACTAAGATTCTTCGGCTTATTTTATTTTATTTTATTTTTTTTTGATAGAAAACTATCTTTGGCTTCATCATTTTGACTCCTTTTCATTCTCTTGGTAAGTAAGCAATTTCTCTCAACCCTCTCAATTTTCTCCACAATCAACTCAAGTGAAAACCTTCATTTCTCTACAAATTTTTGAGCTCAAAATCATGATTCAACAAATAGAAAAGGTGGTTTTGGAGTGGAGAGCAAAATGTGAATTATTGTTTATTTTTTCTAATTTTAGCTATTTGTAGATAATTTTTAGGTAAATAAATATATAAATAGAATATAATATAATATCAAAGAAAGTTTTAAGCTTTGGCAAGATAAATTTTAAGAATCATGAAAATAAAATTTGAAATTAATTTTCACAAATTAATTAGAAATTAAATTTAAAAACAAATTTTTAAAATTATATCCTTAGTTTCTTAGTTATTTAATTTTCGTAAA
Organism: Cnidoscolus chayamansa; assembly: GCA_948266635.1. Lineage (NCBI taxonomy): Eukaryota > Viridiplantae > Streptophyta > Magnoliopsida > Malpighiales > Euphorbiaceae > Cnidoscolus > Cnidoscolus chayamansa. Next base: position 9,574 of record CAOGCB010464630.1, on the reverse strand, counting down.
CTAAGTAGTTAGTTTTTTACTCTCTACATAATTATTTTGGTTTTAAATACAAGAATGCTATATTTAATGTCTTTAATTGATATATTTATGCTTAATATTTAGTTGCATATCTTAATTTTGATTACATCTTTGAATATTTATTCACTTGATGAACTTGGCAAATTTTTGTGCACGCCGACAAGTTGTTACAGGCTTGTTTCTGTAATACGTGACCATGACTGTGACTGCGATCTAAAACCATGACAGTAGACAAGTTGTTATACGCTTGTTTTTGTAATACATGACCATGATCTAAAACCATGACAACATACAAGTTGTTACATGCTTGTTTCTGTAATACGTTACCATGACTGTGACCGTTATCTAAAACCATGACCGTAGGTAAGCGATAAAATTCAACGAAAGGCAGAATTTCACATGGAATGCTTTGGGTAATTTCCACAAGCGAATAGATGAAAAACTTTGATAACAAATTGATGCAGAAAACAAACACTCAATTGGGAAGATAAGCGGATCTTAGACGGAAAAATAATCAATACTCAATATCAGTAATAGTAATTTTCATCAAATACCAAGACGATGTTGTAAATCCTCCTAGTATTGGGAGACATTCTAAAATTAGAAAAAGAAACTAAATAAACACTAAGTAGGAATGCTAAACCAATTCAAACAAATGCTTCCTAAACTGAAAAAATATCTACTAATTTTCTTTTTAAAATTAATAGATCTAGAATCCCTATTAGGTTTTTGTTTGGTGCTGATTGGAAAATTAGGGTTTAGGCGAGAAAAGAAAGATATTAGAGAAGAATTGAGATGAGAATAGAAGTTAGAGATGAGGAGAGAACAGAATTTAGTAGAGAAATAACTTTTTGGTTGATAGATTGATCCCTTTTCTGAATACAATCATTCCTAATATAGATCTAGAATCCCTATTAGGTTTTTGTTAGGTGCTGATTGGAAAATTAGGGTTTAGGTGAGAAAAGAAAGAGATTAGAGAAGAATTGAGATGAGAATAGAAGAGATGAGGAGAGAACAGAATTTAGAAGAGAAATAACTTTTTGGTTGATAGATTGATCCCTTTTCTGAATACAATCATTCCTAATATAGATCTAGAATCCCTATTAGGTTTTTGTTAGGTGCTGATTGGAAAATTAGGGCTTAGGCGAGAAAAGAAAGAGATTAGAAAAGAATTGAGATGAGAATAGAAGTTAGAGATGAGGAGAGAACAGAATTTAGTAGAGAAATAACTTTTTGGTTGATAGATTGATCCCTTTTCTTAATACAATCATTCTACACTGGAGCTAATCCAGTAACTGCCTCAACAAACCTTTGAGTTTAGTCAAATTATTTTCCTTCCAAACCTCACAGCTCATTAACTACTACAAACTCTCTTCCCACGCCTATAATAAGTAACAATACCCATCCCATGAGAATCTTCTTGTCTCTAAGAAGATTGAAATTCTGCAAATTAAACCACTCCAAGAGAATGATTTTCACATGCTCTAAGCAAAATTATCTTGTTATGGTATTAGTATAACACTCCACGCTAAATTTTTTTTTCCTTTACCTTCTTGATTTCTCCCATTCATCCTTCATAAGAATGATAAAAGCACACGAATAAAACTTCCTTTGTGTCAATCTCAGCTCCAAATACATTGCAAGATTTTGATCTTGACAGAATTGATCTTCACCAAGATGCTCAAAAAGGACCTTATCTTTATTATCTCCATACTTGCTTCCAGCTTCACACAAATCAGCTTCTCATTGCCCTTCAATATGATAATTTTGGGAACATCAATAGAAGCAGGAATGTTTACAACATCAGAAGCAAATCATGAACACATCTTCTGCATATTGGCCAACCAGCACCATCTGCTCCATAGGAACACTATCCACTTCAAAACACTTAACACATTTCCTAATCCAAGGCCTTGGTTCCTTTTCTTCAAATGTCACCAATTCAATTTTGGGCAGAAATTTATGCATATCTACACAAGCAGAGACGGAACTATAGTTGTTTGGCTCCTTGTGCATTTGGTTGATGCTCTCTTCCAGGGAGTTAGAAGAATACCTTTTTCTCCTAACGCCACTGCCGAATTGTTTCCCTCATTTATGCCGGATGTACATCCTCTGCTCCAATCTATGATTCCAAAAATAGATTGCATCTCCTCCAAGAGTACACCCGTCTCCATCTCCCACATGTTTTAATTTCTTCTCTTAATTCTTCTGTATTTTTCCTGCACAGCAATTCTCTAATCTGCTTCTTCAACATAGCTAATCGAGACTCCTGATGGGCTACACTTGATCTGACATTGTGAATTTGCTGCCGAACCAGCTCTAATACCAAATGTTAAGTACTGATTGGAAATTTAGGGTTTAGATGAGAGATTAGAGAAGAATTGAGATGAGAATAGAAGTTAGAAGTGAGGTGAGAACATTATTTAGTAGAGAAATAACTGTTTGGTTGATTGACTGATTCCTTTTCTGAATACAATCATTCCTAATATACTGGAGCTAATCCAGTACCTGCCTCAACAAACTTTTGACTTTAGTCGAATTATTTTCCCTCCAAGCCTCATAGCTCATTGCCAACTCATTAACTACTAGTAACCTCTCTTCCCACGCCTATAATATGTAACAAGTTTACATCAACTATTCACTGAATGGCTTTCTAACTTGTGAAAGATTGTGCCATCTTCAATGCAAACAACCAACATGCACCGATACTCTCTCTAATAGATTCTCTAATAGCCTATCATGCCCTCTCAAGTTGAATTATCTCCTATCTAGCCTTTACATTGAAATTAATCAACTGTTGAATTACTAAATATTATATCTGATATATGATGAATTTATATCACAGTATTGGAAAGAGTAGCAATCAAATCATTTAGTAATGGTAAATAAATTTAAATGAACAGCAAAACAAAATAAATAAATTCATAACAACAAATTACAAGTTGGGTAAGTATTATACAACTATACTCGTTCTTTAATACCAAATGCTAACTGTTTAAATTCATTAAAGTTTCTTCCTTCCATTAAATAGATCTTAGATTGGCTCAATCGGATACGTGGTCATTAAACTATAATTTTTTATAAGCAAAATTGCTTTAAACTCTGTTCCAATAAGTTTAATGCTACTACATTTCTACAAAATTTCACCCATCTTTTTGTATGATAACTAAATAAAATTCTTTTAATATAATTCCAGAATTAAACATAAGCTATTTCTTAGTTAGTCAACACAAGCAATAGCTATTATCTCCAATAAAGGATATGGCAATAGTGACCTATTGCTATCCAATTCCAACTTTAAGGACAAGAACATCATTTAATTTTAAAGTTGAGGGTTAATAGAAGAACAAAGTGTAGCAAATAATCAATTTACATTGAAAAAATAAAAGCACTTAAGTGTCCACTTTCATTGGTATTTGAATAATCTATCCCAAATTTATATGAAAAATTAGGATACCTCTCTTCCATCAATCCCCTTCATTGTCTGCAAACAGTCGATTTCAAAAATATAGTTATTCCCAGAGACATTATCCAAGTCTTCTGTTCTCAACAGTACTCCCACATACTCGCAAATTGGTGCTCCAGAAGGTATGAAGTCCCAGGATCTAACAGCCCAACCTTTTTTGGGCGTCCGAAAAACCTGTGACATTGACCGATAGAATATATAACATATATACACTTGCAAACATTGAAAATATTAGTTGGCAGTCAGGCAAACGAAGACAATTATCAAACCTCAAAACGATATCTCAGTCCTCTTTGAGATGTCCGATTGACACAATCAGGTCCACAGCCACAATTTGGACCACATTCAAAAACAATAGACTTGGCTTCAATAAGCCTATAAATAAACATAAGAAACTAAGCAGACTATAAACAAAAGTAAGCAAATAAAATTTAGTCCACCTATCTGTGCTTATAAAACTTTCAAATTACAAGTTCTCTCGAAGCAATGGTTGAATTACACACACCTGCCTCCATCCCGATGCACATAGGGAAAATCACAGCCATTAAGCTTAGCACAAGCACATATCTTAGGATCCAAACAAGCTCCTTTGCAGCTGCAGCCAGTGGCAGAGGTTGGAATCTTAATGTTCTGTGCAACTTGTATAGACTTAATGTATGTGAAACCTGAATTATTCAAAAAAAAAAAAAGCATAACCTATTTTTGGCAATTTGGATCTGGTAGCATAGCATGAATCCAGCAGCATACATATGTAGTAAAATACACACAAATAGTTAATGGACGTAAGGCAGGTGGGCCAGTAGTTCAATGATTGGAGAAGGCATAATGAATATGAATCGAGCAGATACTTCTAAAACAAAATTGCCTCATTGGAATATGGTTCTAGCCGTATCATCCTTCGAACGGAAGGATGCACCTTCCCCTACTATATTACTTTGCCTGAATTGGCTGATCTCAGCCCAAAATCCTACCAACCCTATGTTGGAAGCCTATACCACAGCCATGAAAATGACACAATAAATGATGAATATTTAACAAAAAATTAAAGCCATTTATCAATTCATCTGAAGTATTCAAAAGGGACTGGAAACAAAAAATCACAACCCATCTATCAATTTTATTTTGGGGTACCTTGCAGACCTCAAATAGAAAGGTTGATTGAATATTAAACAACAAATAGCCCTCATTGATATTGACCATAAACTGGAACATTTTAAATGTCCTTGTATTGCAATGACGAATGGGTACCAAAATTTAGCAAATCTCCCCCAACCTTACTATAATTCAACAGGAATGAGAATAAATTATCTAATAACCAAGAAAGAACCACAAATTGACCATTTTTTTTCTTTGCGCCATGATCCATGTGTAGAAAAGCATGACAAATAACATAAACCAAAACATAATTATTCAATGTGGAATATGACCAAGTTGGCCTTTTTTTTTCGAAATGTTTGTTTTGTTAATAGATCAGATTTCTTTCATCTTGAAATCCAAACTTGAGGCCACTCTTTATTTAAAGCACGAGACAGTAAACACAAAGACAGATGTAAGCAAGGCATATTTTTGTATTTAACAAATAACAGCTGCCAGCGAGTAATAAAGTTTTAACATGCCTGTTGGTGGAACTGGTGGATCATCAACCAAATTTGTAGCCGGAACTGGGACATCCTCTTGACCCCCACTAATGTCCTCACATACCAACCTTAAGCCAAAAATATAGCAGAAACTAAATAAACTTCGAGATAAAAATGCAAGATAACAAGCTTCAAGTCAAAAATAACAAAAAATTGTTCCCACCCTCTAATTTCAGAAATTGATTGGGGAACACGCCCATAAACAAATTGGACCTGTTAGAAGAGTGAATAAATGTGAGAAACAAGGAGTTAGAATGACATAGGACAAAACATGAAGAATGCTTCATTTGTTTAATGCAAAACAACCTAGCTACAAAATTTATTTGCTGAGAAAAATGAATTATTCTCCTATCATTTGGTTGCAATTAGGCTATTAAGGCAAGAGGCGACAAATTGCACTATGGCCCTAGGTGAGAGGCGAGGGCCCTTTCAAGGTGAGGCGCCATAGATTAAATACACACCACACACACAGACAATTATAAATACATATACATACATATACACAATTTTACATTCATACCAGTAACTAAAAGAAAAATATGTTGCCACAGTGCCATTTTAGAAGGGAAGAAGAGAATGGAAGAGGAAAAGAAGAGAGAAATACTTCAAAAGAAAAAGGTATCTGCAGTTGCTGTGCCATGACCAGCAGGCAGAAAGAGAGGAACAAAAAAAGAGAAAAGGAAGCAGAAAAGAAGAGAAGAGAAGGAGAGAAGAGAAAGAGGGAGAAAATAGAGATATACATGTTGGTTGCTCTTAGGAAAGCAGAAGCTTTTGGCTGCTTTTTGGAATGAATTGGGAGAGGATAAGACTTTGTTTTGATGTTTAAAAGCATTTAAAACCAAAGGTTAAAAACCATTATTTCAATGAGACATCATCCCTGGCGCCTCTCGCCTGGTGACTCAGGGTTAGAGCTGTCGCCTCTTTGAAGGGCCTCTGCCCAGTCAAGCCAGGTGAGGGGTTGACTCAAACCAATCACCCTAGATGGTTGACCTCGAAAGAGCAGGTGCTGCGCAAGGTAAAGAGAGAGAAACAGCAACAAATTGCGAAAAGAATAATCCAGAATTTTAGCAAATCCCATGTTAAGATTTAAGAATGAGAAGAAAAATAAAGGAAAGAGAGAAAGAGAAGGGAAAGAACACATAGGTTACATCTTTATTCTTTGTAGTTCTATAAAATAGAAGATAATATATTTAGGGTACATCTTTATTCTTTGTAGTGCTATAAAATAGAAGATAATATATTTACACTCAAACATCCGAAAATCACACTAGCAAACCCCTAAATAAAATTGTCCTACACTACTAGACAGGAATATATCAAACATAAATATTGAGTTTTCATAACACCCCCTCTTAAGATGAAGATAGAATGAAGCACCTACGACAGTTGGAGCTTATAATTAGAATAAGTATCATTAATGCAATTCAATTTATGCCTTGAGATCACGCTTTGAGTACCGAACTTGGTGACCAAAGCCCCAGGAAATAAAAATTCTTGGCACCTAAGAGCATCCTTTCACTTCTAATGAAATGATTCTCCTATTTTTCCACAGTACATCAGACAAGAAAAAGCAAGAGATGGTGCTAAGATTCAGTTGTAATTAATTTAACAAACATATCAACCTGGTTAGTGGTCAATGTTGGTTGTCCCTCCAGTCGCCTCAGCCGATACTTGAATACAGTAAAACCAGATAAGCCCTTTTCTGCCCAATATTTAACAACCTGTGAACAGAGCTATTAGTAGAATGATAGACTTGCCACCTGCTTTAGAAAGAATACATAAAATGAACAAAAAAAGAAATGTTTACATAGAAAGAACACCAAGGAGAAATTTCTGTAAAATGAATAGCAAGCAATCTGACTTCAGGAGATCCAGTATGAACAAATAAAGGGAGAGCAACATATGGATTCAATTTAGGTGATTAGCAATCTTGATTGCCCGTCCAGCCTACTTCGACCCAAAAAGGGCACATACACACCAAGTGCTTGTTCAGCATTAGCTTCAGGGGTCTACCATTTTTGATGCTATTACGAAAAAATAAACCGAATTTTGAAAAGATTTAGTTGTTTTGATATTTTTATGACTAAAATATATCAAATTTATTTTTAAATCAATTTTTAATACTCTAACTAATGTATTTAAGGAGGAGCACTTCACAACAACTCAACAACTGACAAATTTGATATGCAAGAACAATACTCCCATAAGAAAATTCTAGTAGTTGAAAAATAGTCCAAGTTCAATGGTGAGGCTCAAAGAGACTTCATAGAAATATTTCAGGTAGGCACCTTTCTTTTCTACCAAAACCAGTGCATTTATCATTATACCTTTTCATGGCCTTTGAAAATCAAATCCCAACAACTGTTGTGCATGATGTAAAACCAACAGGTGAATATAGTAACAAAGCCAACTGAACCTTTCAGTTGTTTCTATTTTTTGAAGCGAGGATTGTTTCCCAAGAATTAAGTTAGTGATACAAATACAATTAACATTTAGAAATAGAAAATTTACAATTTTGAAGGAATAAAAAAAGAACTCATAAGAAATGAAAAATCCAGCTCATCTCAAGCCTCTTAATTGACAAATTCATACTTATACTTCAGGACTGAGATAACTGTTTAAAACTCACAAGTTCCATGAAGCAGCATAAGCACAACTTCACTGAAGTTCATTATGCAATTAACTAGGAGTCCACAGTCAATATAATTTTCATAGAGGCTGACCAACAAAAAATTAAAGTTAAACAGTATGACAACTAGATACATTTGCAATCCTCGCAAGTGTTAAGAGATAGTTACCTTGTACAGCCCATCATATGTGTAAAGCTTGCCACAGTAGCTGCTGGCAGATTCATGGCCACGAATAACTCTTACAGGCAAGCATTGGTCCACAGAATTCTGCAATTTAATATTTTTGTTGAAATAGATGAGATTTTATGCTCCAATTAAGGGGAAATGTTATTGAAAGGTATTTCTATTTACTGTAGGATTTATATTCTTAATAGATAAGAGTAAATTTATGTTCATATACAATCCTATTTTGCTAGAGAATCCCTTAATTTATGGTAAAATGCATAGGGTCTTCCATGAAAAGCTGTTGAAAATATAAATTACACATCGGTTAGGTAGGAGAAATAAATGTTAGTTATAAAGCCTTGGACAATCCTCTTCTCTTAAGCTAGCTTTTCGTGAGTTAGGTCCAGCCTACTTTCTTAACAAAAGGGAAGCTTATATATTATGAGATAAAGAACACAATTAAAAAAAGATGTAGCCTGTTATGTATAGGGACTAAGAACAGAAAATAGGGATGAGAGAGAGAAAGAATAGAGATGAGAATTAAAAGATTAGAGTAGAGAATAGAAATGAGCAGGGAGAGAATGGTGCTCTTGTTATTGATAATTCTTTTCATGATACAGGTACATTCACTTTCATTTCTTTTTATACAATCATGGCAGTAATTGTCTTTAACAAACTAACTACATGAGCTCACTCATTCTTATATGTTTTCTTCCCTCTTCTATAATATGTGACAATACCCTCCCCAAGAGAATCTTGTTGTCACCAACAAGATTGAAATTCTGGAAATTAAGCCACTATTAGATAATGATCTTCACATGCTCTTAAGCAGAATTATTTTTTTATAAGTGCTTATGCTCCCCAAGTAGGCCTGAATGGAGCAATCAAGGATAAATTTTGAGAGGAGATTGATGAATTAATGCAAGATATTCCAGAGGATCAACAAATATTTATTGGAGGGGATCTAAACGGGCATGTTGGTAAAGACAGTAACGGCTATGACAGAGTTCATTAGGGGTTTTGGGTTTGGAACCAGGAATGAGGGTAAGAGCATTTTGGAATTCGCAGTGGCTTATGATCTAATGCTGGCAAATACTCGTTTTAAAAAGAGGGAGTCTCACCTGATCACTTTCAAGAGTGGACAAACTCGAAGCCAGATAGATTTTATACTGACTCGAAAGAGAGGTAGAAGTAAGTGCAAGGATTGCAAAGTCATTCCTGGTGAAGCATTAACTGCTCAACATCGGATTGTGGTTTTAGATATTAAGAGCAAAAGTAATTGGGGGAGGGAAAAGAAAGTCCTGGAACCAAGGATACGATGGTGGAAGCTGAGAGATCACACCCAAAGAACTTTTAAAGAAGAATTACTGAAAGAGGATGTTTGGGGACTTGAGGGTAGTGCTGAAGACTTATGGCAGGACATGCAAAGATGCATTAAGGAAGTAGCAAGTAAAGTGCTTGGGGTATCTAAAGGGTTAGGGCCTAGACCGCAAGATGCGTGGTGGTGGAATGAAGACGTGCAAAAGGCTATTAAGGATAAAAGGGAATGGTATAAAAAATTACCAAATGCGGTAAATAATGAGGCCTTTGAGGGATATAAGAAGGCTAAAAAAGAAGCAAAGAAGGCAGTTAGTGTGGCCCGAGGTAAAGCACTAGAA
>CAOGCB010464514.1:0-12343 GCA_948266635.1 Cnidoscolus chayamansa | reverse complement strand
ATTGCAGAGAAATATTTTATATAATGATTCTAATCACGTTCCAAGACAAAACAAATCATCATGTTCTTTATATTCATATAATATTTTTGAAAATTTTAACAATAATTATAAACACAAATAATTTTTATGAGAGTGGAATATTACACTCAGCATTATCTAAAAAAAACAACAACGATATCTTCTGAGATTTTATGCCGAAGACAAAATGACTATATGATTTGTGTGAGTATATACATGTAAATGAGAGATGGCAGAAGGAAAGAGCTGAGCTTTGGGAACAGCGACCTAAATTTGAGAGATATGAGCTGGTTGTTATATACGTGTGTTCTTTCTAATAGTAAGGATCTCCAACAGATAAGCATAACACACGTGCACCAGCTGCCTCTTTGAAATCTAATTCCGTCTGTGAGCAGTTGCTGCCCTGCCACATCTTTTCCTTTTCCTTAATTCAGGATAATACTTGTTAACATATCCATCCACTCAATTAAATTGCTTCCAACTACAAATTAGTTGAGTTTATACTTAATTTTTTTTTTTAATTTAAGTTGATAAATAGTCCATTCCATAACAATTAATAGTTTATTTATTTAAATTTTGTGAATAAATTTATAAATATAATAATTTAATTAAAATTATTTAATTTTAGCTTAAAATTCATTTAGAGTTACAAAGTAAATAAGCCTATCATCTGTTATTTAAAATTTGAAACCAACTTGAAATGAATAATTTGAGGTTAATTAGATTTCATTATATAAATTTGCTTCTTTACAATTTAGTCCGCTCTGTATAATACAAGAAATAACCATTACTCTCGACTCTAGTTCTACATCTCTGCACTGCCAACGAGGAGGGAGAATATATAAAAAGAAATCAATCTTTTCTGGAAATGCTGCTGGAGTGTGGGCAACCGGGAAAAGTTACCTTTATAAGAAAATGGTCTATCAAAGTCGGGAAAATTTACTTTAGTTCTATTAAATTTTTATTTAAAATGAAATCATAAAAATGTTAGATAATAAATCAGTTTTTTTTTTTTTCCAAACTGCGCATGTATATATATATATATATATATATATATATATCATATTCCTTCCGGACCCGAATTTTTTTAGGCCATTTTGGTGGAACGAGCCTACATGCAATTTTAGCTTCTCTCTCCTGCATGGGCTTAAGCCCGCAGAAAGACAAAAGCCATAATTGGGCATGTCTAGTTTAGACATCTGGGTTCTAGAGTATTAAGGTTTTGAATGAATTAAACTCGAGACCTGCTCTGAGAAGGAATTCGAAGCTTCTATGTTTTATTATTTACCCAGTCCACACGACAGATCTCATTGCCGGCGCCAACATTGATGTGTGGAAATCACGTTTATATCATACAACTAAAAACTTCCGTCTCAAACAGAAACCACAAAAAACAAACTAACTCCAGCCCTTCTACAATAAAATAGAGTTTAATTTATCACCTACCTACCTTATCAAATGACAAATCATACCTGCTTAACCCCAAAATTAGAACAAAACATAAGAGACAATAATAGCACAGGTGTCAAAATTAATCCCTCCCTCCTTTCACTGGAATGCAACCTTGGAACTGGCTTTTATCACATCTAATAAACTAACTTTCACAGTTCAATGATGCTGCTCCATGTGAATTGCATATCTCTAACGCCAGGGCTAGAAAATGTTTACCTGGTTTTCTTGGCCTTGGCCAATTTCTTCTTTCTTTTCTTTACAGCCTTAGGAATTTTAGTCTTCCGAGCTTCTCGCTTCTCTTCTTTCACTTTCTTTTTGTTCTCTTTTCTAGCAGTTCTTTTATCAAGAGGATCTTTTTTCTCAACTTCTGATGAGGAACCACTCTCATCTGACTCACTTAAGTTATCATCATCTGCCTCAGAGTCGGATTCACTTTCAGGAGTGTTGGAATGGCCATCGTCATTTACAGAAGACTCTTTGACAGGGTTCAAATCCTCTTCCTTTTGGTCTTTTTGGGCTTCAACTTTAGAAAGAGCCTTCTTCAGTCCTGTTATAGTTTGATAGTACAGATCTCCTGTATCCTTGCCACTTGTTATCCTCATTACATCCTCCTCCGCATTCTTGACATGATCTAATGTCTTTGGAATATATGTCTACAGCACCAAACAACGGAACAATTCACAAAATTATCATTCATCCCAAATATATTTGTTCATCATGAAATTCAACTATATAGATTAACAAATTGGTATAAAAAGCAGGTTCCCTATTCAATACTTGAATCATCACAATCACTAATTAATGTCAGTCCTCCAAAAACCAAAACCAAAAAGAACTCAAGATTTAACAAGCTTCGTATCTCCAAGCATGTGAATAACAACAAACCCAAAATGAGAACAGCTCCTTGACTTAAACAAATTTCAAGACATTTTTTTTCAAATCTTAAAAACTTTTGTCACTTATTTTCCATTATAAGCATATGAAATGTATAATATAAGAAAACAAGCTGATGACTGAGATATCTCACAAGTGAAATTAACTGATAGAAAAGTTTATCAGAGGTGAATTTAATTTTACTAAGAAAAAAGTACCTGCAGAAATACAGAGTCTGCAATTTCATCCTCTACTGTGACATCCCTTGATAAAATTTTTTGTTGAACCTGAAATAACTTATAACTAATCAGAAGATGGATCTTATTAATATGGAAATCTTAAGCACGAGTGAGGTGGCAAACCTCTTCCAAATAACTATCAACAGAATCATCAGTAATGGTTGGGTCCACTATGAAGTCAAATAGTTCTCGAATTGTCATGACAGCCACACCATGTTTCTTAAAAAAATCCTGCATTACAAATGTTAAGAGTCAGAGATATAAAACTATCCTAGTCCTGATCTACAAGCTTAAGATTTTATGTTGAAAATTTTCTTGACATAGTATCAAAGCCTTGCAAACAAAAAAAAAAAAAAACTCAAGAGTTAGAATCAAAGCCACCATCATTAATCAACTAATATTTCAGTCACAATAAAATTGGCCTGTGTCTGTTCCTGCTTCAATCCCAGTGGGCATTTGCATGCGGGAGTGTGTTAGAGATGTAAAAACTATTATTAAGGCCTTTACTTGCAAGCTTAAGTTTTTAGGTTGAGTGGTTTCTTGCAACAACCATGCTTGGTTAATTAAGCTTGTTACTTATAAGAACATTTCTTCTTTCTCTCCATAAGTAAAATTTAAAATAAAAATCATAGCCCTCCGTCCAGTGGAAAGAACTTACAGAAACATGAACACAATCTTCACGTAAGAAATCAAGAGCATGAGGGTGATCAAGATCAACTGATTGAGAGACATCAATTACATACAAGTGACCCTACAAAAAAGAGGAACACCCAGATCAAACATCCACAGTTATGCATGTGATCAACCTCACATCCCTAATCAACAACTCTTCTCAAAAGAAGAGGTGTTACATTATCTTTTCTATTTTGGAATGCATCAAACCAGCCCAAAGACAAACACTTATCTGGTTGGTGAAGAAACAAGAGACATTCACCTCAAAATATAGTATGTTATATTCACTGAGGTCCCCATGCACCAGTTTGCATTTCTGATATAAAGTCCGCATTGCAATGATCAACTGATAAGGAAATACAAAGAGGTTAGCAGAAAAAAACAACTGTTAAATACAATCTTCTTTGAGGTTAGCAGAAAAAAAACAACTGTTAAATCCTTTCTTTTTTTCCCAAAAGCCCAAATGGTATTCTAAGTTTCTAACACAAGTATAGCCTTTACTCCATGGACCTCCAATAGAATTCTTCTGTTAGGCTCCTCCAGCCTGATTGACCCAAGTGATAAACACCAAAGCTAAATTTTTCAACAAGTCCAACTAAACATACACAGTTTCTAAAGCAATAATAATTATAGATCCTATAGTTGCTTTATTTATAATAAAATATAAATAATAAGTTACTTAAATTCTGGACACACCTCCACATAACCTTCACGTAATTTATCCAAAGATAAAGCAGCATCCTTAAGACGAGGTGCAGCCCAACCAGCCTTTCCTATAACCAAAAAATATATCAATATACAACAAATATGAAGTCTTAGTTGTGTAAAGAATGAAATAAATAAATAAATAAATCAAAGGAAGGGGAATGGGGGAGAAGAAAATTATGAACTGTTTACTTCTTAAAGTAACAATAACCAAAGGGTAAAGGGTGGATATAGGAGGATGCATCTATAATTACATAAGGTTATATGTTGCGACAAATGGGTTAATAAAGGCTGATACTCTGATGGCTGTGAATCACAGTACACAGTACACTGTACACTAATGAAATTGCATTTCTCCAACATGATCCACCAAAACATCTCGCACACTAAAATTCTGCATGCCAGTGACCAAGTAAAAGGACACCCATAACTCTACCAACTGGAGCATAATACCTATGAATTCCATGACCAGAACATGCAATCTCAAAAGGTATGGAGTTGGACACCTGATTCCAGCTGCCTTTAGCCTGCAATTCATGATATGGAAAAAGTAAGGAAAAAAACCACAAATAAAACCAGTAAAATTCTAAACTAAGTTGCAGGAATAATGGTTTTTCTTTCTCAAGCAGACCATACAAACTCCAATAGAAAATCTCCAACCTTCAGTTCACCAGAGTCCACATATATATACCATGCAAAAGAATCACTGACAATTTGATGACCTGTACTGTGAGCGGATGAAATGTAGAAGCTTAATTGATTTTAGTTGCTTCAGTTTCAATTCATTAGTTAAGAGAGTTGTTAGTGTCTTGATGATATTTATAACTGTCATTAGATTTTCTGTAGCTGAACTGGAAGATGAAGCTCAGTATGAACAAAATGTTTCAGCTTAACAATTCAGCAATAATGAAAATCCAGGATTCTTCATAAGATCATATAATAAAAATGTTAAATTGAATATTGGTCTTACCTCATAAGATTCCTCATTTCTTTTTCAGCCCACGTCTTTACCATTTTCCTGGGATTGTGCTTGCAGTATCCGTGCCTAAAACGATAGTCACCCTGTACATATCTATCTCGGTCCCTAAAGATTTCGAAGTAACAAATTAAATTTGAATAAAAAGAGAAAATATAGAGCACAATACATTCTAGAAAGGATAAAACCTATCCATAAGTTGATTCATATGAAATAACAACTTGGGAAATTCACAAGGATAACCAATAAATTCTATATATGGAGCAGCATCGACCAGGTGGTACTGTATTAAGATATTGATTCTCAATCATGAAAATCAGTTATGATGGTATAACAATTATATGAAAGGTGGAACCCAACTGTAGGTTAATTTTTATGAAAGAGGAAATGATAAACAAATCGAATTGAAAGACGATTAAGGGAATACAATAGGATAATAAACAAAACTTACATCTATCTCGCAATGCCCAACATCCTAATCAATCATAGAAGTCACTATATCTAAATCTTAATTCTCAGTCAAGGAAGTTATCTAAGAGATGGAGACAGCAAAAAATAGAAGCTAAACACAGCTATCTATGTTGCAGCAGCAAGACAAATTCTGCAACATATGAATTGGAGAAGAAATGCAGATAATTTCTCAACAATTAGGTTAATCTTCCCTCTTTTTCCCCTTGCATATTAAATGCTTGTATCTCAAGACAAAACCTTTACTATTACAGGCATTTGTTCCTCAAGTCTAAACACCATTTGACTTACTTAAAAACCAGAACTGAAGTTTTGTATACTTTGATTGCAAGCTCCTGGCCATCAGATTTTGTTGCATGATACACATTTGCCTGTTCAGGAGCAAAAGTAAACGTTCAAATATCAGAAAACAACAATGCATTGTTCCCATGTTCAGTTGCTGATTTCATAGATATTTGATACATTCATAGCAATAGAGCATAATGGATTTCAAACTACCAAATTGGTCTTTAAATACCTCTTTTCCAGTAGAAATGCAGCCGTTTATGTCATGAAATACACCGCGATTCAGCATTTTGAACAGAACCATGCGAGTTCTAGGATCAATGGCCTATAAACAACATAATTACTTTCCATGAGAAAAATTCATCTTTCAAAAACTTAAGCTCAAAAGGCCTTCAAAATCAGATTATGAAATGGTGGAAGCATATGAGAACAATAAAGTATAATACACCGTATTGGCATAAGCAAACTACAATACAAGTGCAATGTGGATCAAGACAGCTAAACTGATAAAATTATGAAAATTAGCATAAAAGATAAATCCATTAATAAGTAAATAACCAATAATTAAGCTCTTATAAATTCTACATATACACATTCACAACAAAAACCAAGAAACTTGAGGAACGCTCCCGTATACAAGATAAAAAAAATATAACCTTATATTCTTTTAAAAACTGATAAATAAATAATGGTGAAAGCTACAAGGAGCTTTAAGTGATCTTCACCTGCTCCACTGTTGCACGATCTGCTTTCTCAGTAGTTTTAGTTTTCCCAATGGCCATGTCCCGAACACTTTCGCGGATTGCAGTTGTAACCGAATTAGACATGCCAACGTTCAACCTCCCTTCCCACTCCTGCACCAGCAATTGACTTAAATCCCAGATAAAATATGCATAGGCACATCACAATTTCAAGGCATTTTATCTGTCTGCTCATACCATAACCGGACACTTTTTTGAAAGAGAGAGAGAGTTACAATTGTAACAGTAAAACATCATTAGAAAATACCAAGAATCGAACGATTATTGATTTATTTAAAAAAAAATAAGTTTTCAGTCGCCGTACAACGCTTCGGCTAAGCCAATTACATCCATAATACAAAGTCTAAGTAAAGAGGCTTCAATTAAGCAAATTTAGAGGGTGAATGATACTGATACCTCCAAAGGCGAAGCACGGATGTGATGAGAGAACTTCTGGTTGCGATTGGAGAGAGGTTGCAAAGTGGAAGAATTAGGACGAGAGTGGAAGCCTCCATGAGCATTTGGACGTCTAGAGTTAAGGTTAATAGCTCCATCTACAGCTTCTTTATCGTCTTTTGAGTCCAACCAATCCAACGCATCTCCAATTTCAGAGTCCGAAGACCATGACAGCTCTCCCTCTTCTTCTACTCCACCGTCTTCCTGGCCTTCATTCACCGGTGCTAAACACTCTAATTGCTCAATTTTTTCAGATACCGCAGTCATTGGCACTAAGAGTGGCTTCTGGTTTTAATTTCCCCGACAAGGGTTTTCGATTGCTTAGCTTCGTTTTTGGTTTTCGAAGGATTGCTTGAGCTAGGGTTTGTTAGCTGAATATAATATTCCATCTAAGTTTTTGAGTGGATTGCTACTATTTGTTGTGCACTTAAATTGCAGCGGACGAGACCAGGCCAATTTTGCCAAACTAATCTTATTATAAATTCATCATAAATCTAAAACTAATCTTAAATGAAAAATTATAATTTTTATAAATTTTTTTTTAAATTAATAATTAATTAATTATATATATATATATATATATTAATATTTTCATTTATTTAATATATAATTATAATATTAAATTTACTGTTTATTAAAGTTTCAAATTATAATAAAATTAAATAGTAAATTCAAATATACCGATAAATTTCTGATAAGACATAGATTTGAATTTATAATAAACAGAGTTCAATAATAAATAAATTAATTCATTTATAATATATTTAAATTACGATATAATTTTTATTAAATTTATAAAAATATATTTAAAATGTAGATTTAATTGTAATATTTTAATAAATAAATTTAGTATAAAAAATATAAATGATTTTAATAAGTCTCACAGGTCCAAGTCTAAACTTGTGAACCTAAGAGCTTATTAATAAGTTTGTTCACAAATATTTAAATGAGTTAAAAATTATTTTTTAAAAATTAGAGCAAAACATAACCCTTTGTTTTTCTCTCTATATTTTTCAGCTTTCGTTTTTTCTATCTAATTTAATTTAAGTTTTATTTAAAGTACTTAAATAATATATAATTATAAATAGAAAGAAATTAATTTTAGAATGATAATAACTTGTCTCAGTTATGATTTAACAGTACGGGGATTGTGGCAGTTATCATTAATGAGATGTAGGGGGTTACGACTTAAAAAGATAAATCGAGAAGAGCAGACAATGCCTTTATTTTGGCTGATCAGATCGTACCGTACCTGTTGGGCCGTGCGAAGGGCAGCATTGACTTATTGTAAGCCTTTTGTTTTAATTTCTATTCTATATTTCTCTAACTTAAAATGTCTTTGTTTAATTATATCGTATTTTGACCGCAAACAAAATGTCTAAATCATTGCCCTGCGAATGGATCTCTTGGAAATTACTAATATGCTCATTATTTATTTTTGATAAAATAGAAGCTTTAACGTACACTTGATCAGTGTCTTTCTTCATTCCCAAATCCATAAGTATTGAGTAGTTAAGAACAACAATCAGAAGTATTCATGTTTAAGAGGCGATGATCATCGGTAGCCGTCTTAATTACTTATTATTAAAGTTGCACTAACAGCGGGTCCCTTTAACGTAACCAAATCGCACGATTGTCGCTTAGCCTTGTTATTTTTATTTATTTTATTTATAATTCTGGGTGTCGGTGAGAATTCAACTTCCTTCCCCTGTATTATATTTTTCAATTATTTTATGATTATCGAATTTGGACATATATATGTCAATAAAAAAAATTCTCAAATCAATGAATGAATTATATAGATGGTTTGAATTTTATTTAAAAATAATAATATTTATTTTAATGATTTTGAGAGATTTATCATACAAAAATTGGTACATCAACATATTTCCAACTTCTCAATATGTACATAAATAATATAAAAAAGAAATATATATATATATAATTAATATTAAACAAAAGTAGAAGATCTTACCCAAAAAATTTTCCAAATCAAAGGGTAACATTTGATCCCTATCAATGAAGAAGAGCCACATTCTCATTATCATTCTCATCAATCTCCACCATTCCTCCGATTTCAACACCACCGCCGTCCGCACCATGCCACTGCTCCATGGGCAGACATTCCGATTTGTGCCTCAGCTTCCAATCGAGCGCTTGACAGCCTCGCGAGCAATAATTCACCTTCCCACAAACGGAACACCTCCGGAACTCGTGTGGCCTTGTCTCTGGCCGTCCGCACCCACTATGGGAGCATAACCTCAAGCTTGGCCCAAGCACCCCTCGCCCCGACTCGAACCATTCTTTCAAAAACCGATTCGTCGGATGCAATTCCCTCGCCGGAACATTACAACCAAAGTCACTTAGCAATGGACACCCCATGCTTCCCATCATCACACACGAAGCATATGGGAGATGATGATGATGGTGTTGAGATTGCCACGTGAGCATAGAACGTAATGATGACGCGAGCTCTCGCGCGTTTGCCTGGATTAGAAGCCGGCGTCCCTCGACAATGTTTTGGGCAACGCCATAACCGTCTTGGAGACAATGGCCTAGTTCCCGTAGCGCATCGATGTGACCTAAGACGGAGGCTCGAGCACAAAGAGAGACACCGGCTCTAAGATCTTTGTCGTTTTTGGAGCCACCACTGCCGTTGAACTGCATAACGGCTAGAGAGTAGAGAGCCAGCGGGTGTGATTTGATGGCGGCCTTTGCGATCAGGGACGCACCAGTTGCTCGGTTTTGTAAGCAGTAAAATCGGATCTGTAACAGCAACAATCATATGTATTTACTGTCGGATGCAAGATAGAGGGAAGTTGGAGAATCCATATGTATTTATATACTGACCATTCCAAGTGTATACGAGGCTTCGGTGTTGCCAGCGTTAACGCACTGTTTGAGAAAACGGTGAGCAGATTCTGACCAGTTTTTGGCTCTGACAGCGAGTGCTTTAGGTCCGGCTTTGGATAAAACTAGAGGATGAAGACCTAATCGATTCAATCTTTTGCATCTTTTGGAGTATAACCAAACAAAGAAACATTAATAATAAGCATATATCCAATTGCAATAGCAAAAAAACAAACACAAGCATGCACCCATGAATACTATATATACCCACATACGTTATGAGAATGTTGATGAAATCTGAAGGACAGGAAGCGGAGGAGCTGAGTTTGCAGAGGATGCAAACAATAATATCGTCAGGTAACTCTTCGAAAAGATCAGAATTTTGAGTGATTAAGGGTGAAATTTTTTGCCTTTTTCTTCTTGGCATCCTCTTGTTGTTTTGGGTCTGAGAGCTCTGGTCTGCTGTAGTGTTGTTATCGGGGAAGCAGATACTTGTTTAACTTGTCATCTTACAAGTTCTGAGAACAAAAGGCAGTGTGGGCTGTTGCCTGCTGGTTCTCTCATCCCTTGGGCGTCTTTGTTTGTTGGATCCTCTGCAAGAAAGACGAAGTTATATGTGAAGGGATTGAAGCAGAGGACCCACAAACGTGAATGGAGTTATCAATTATAATAATAACAATAACACCATAATAGCAATAGTTCCGTTGGCTTTTTTACCGGGTTTCTTCTTCTTTATAGAGCAAACGCATTAAATAAAATCAAAATAAACATTTTACAGTTTTATATATATATATATATATATATATTACATTTCAACACTATTGAAATATATATTGTTTTATATTATTATTAATTAATTAGTTTTGGACATTATTAGTAAAATTATTTATGGATTAAAAAAAATGATAAAATATTTGAAGAGTTGAATGTATCATTATTACCCAACTTGCTTGAGCTTCTTAGATTGGTGATTAGACAAATATGAAACTAGTCAAAGTGGCCCCAATCTCCAGGGCCATCATGGGTAATGCAAAAGTCGAGTGGAGTGGAGTGCGTTTGGACTCCGGCCTGAAATTAAGTTCTATTTCAAATCAATATTTTTAAAAAAATATACATGCGAACAAACCCGATGTACAAGTAAAATGACTTGCTGTTTTCGTGTTTATGAGCTTGCACACTTTGAACATGAAAAGTAAGTACATCTACCCGATCACTGTCCAACCAATTTACCAAGTAAATAAACTCTTCTTCCTGTTATAATATTTTTAACCCTGAAATTCCATTTTAAAAAATAAAATCAACATAAAGTATAATGTTAAATTAATGTTGGAAAAGAAGAATTAAGATATTAATTTTTAGTAAATAATAAATTCAAAGCAGTAACAACTAACAAGGTAGGTATCAATGGTAAGCGTGGCAATGGCATGAAGCTTCCCTTCTCTCGCATATGAGCTAATTTTGCAAATCACGTTAGCTTAGAATTTAGTGTGTGTGTGTAGGGACATGAAAAATATAATATAATATAAATAAAAAAGACGAGGCACTTGTTGAATTGGATAAGGGCAATGTTTTAGCTGTGGATAAGGCTCAAATAAGAGATGTGGAGTTGGTGAAACACAAACCCTTTTTCATCACCATAAAAATAAAAAAAAATAAACAAATAAATCAACCCATTTGCGTTTGGTGGGAAATAAGGACTCTTTTGCCACCTTTCAAACGCTTTTCACATCTTCTTTGTTCAAGCCTGTCACAGTTCCAAGCTTGTGAAGAAATCGGCTGATTACAAAGACAATATTTAATATTAACGCATTCCTTGATTCGTATAAAGCTTCATTCATATACTTCTCTCATCCAGTGGCGGACGAAGGATCCCAGCTCTGGTGGGATATAATTGTATTATAATCAAAGGTATCATTATTTAAAGTTTTTTTCGGTCGCCGGAAGACACGTACTAAGACTAGCCCCTCTGCTTCTGCCACTTGACAGATATTATTTTAAGACTTTCCGAATGATCGGAGGCACGTACTAGGACTGGTCCCCTTGTGTCCGCCACTGCTCTCTCACCACTAGATGCCAAAAATGCTTTATAATTCATATATTATGTATTGTTTTTTTTAATTACGAGATTAACAAAAGTTAACGTGAAATAAGGTAAGAAAGTGGTGGGCGTGGCCTGTCCCAAAATAATTAGCATTCAAACCATAATAACACTCTTTATGTCTCTATCATAATAATTAATCACTACCTTCAACTTGAATTTCGAAATAATTTTTTCATTGTTCCAAAGGGTATAACCCATATAGACAGATTGAGTTAAATTTATTATTAATCACATAATTTAGTTTAAATGGGACGATTAATTTATCTAGGGACAAGTTGCAATCTCCTAATATTCCAAGTTAATTATTTCGTGTACTCTTTAATTGGAAGTATCTGTGTACATGTTCTTACATCCCAAAGTCAGTTTCTGTTCAACCAGTTGCAAGGGACGGACACCCATAGAAATACATGTGTAGACATTTGTTTTCTCAATGAGTTGATCGGCCAATTTGATTATTTTGTTAACATTAAAAAAACATCCATCTTGTGTCTTGTATTAGTTACTGACA
>CAOGCB010463053.1:0-14011 GCA_948266635.1 Cnidoscolus chayamansa | reverse complement strand
CAATGATACCAAATGTGAAGTTGAAACCCGAAGATGAAGACCTACTTGAAAATCCTGAAAAGTATAGAAGAATCGGTGGGAAATTGAATTATCTTACAATTACTTGTCCTGACATAGCATTTCCAGCGACTGTAGTAAGTCTGTTTGTATCATCTCCTAAAACTTCACATTAGGATGCTTTGACTCATGTTTTGAGATATCTAAAGGGTGCATCGGAACGTGGTATCTTGTATCAAAACCACGGTCACCATATGGTAGAGGGGTTTACAGATGCTGATTATGCAGGTGATATCACAGACAGACGGTTCACGACTGGTTACTGTGTATTTGTTGGAGGCAATCTCGTGTCTTGGACGAGTAAAAAGCAAACAGTGGTTTCTCGTTCAAGTGTAGAATCTGAATACAAGGCTATGGCACAAACAACTTGTGAGCTTGTATGGCTATGACACTTACTTGAAGAAATTGGATTTGCTCAAACAAAACCAAATACATTATGGTGTGACAATGAGGCAACCATTTACATTGCCAATAATCCGGTACATTACGAACGAACCAAACATATTGAGGTTGACTGTCATTTCACCCAAGAAAAGCTAGAAGATGGTACAATCTCAACTCAACATGTTAGAACTGGAAATCAACTGGCTGATGTGTTTACTAAAGCCTTACCGGAAAATCGGGTCAATTACATTTGTACCAAGCTGGGCATGATCAATATATATGCTCCAGCTTGAGAGGGAGTGTTACAAAATCTGTAAAGATCTTAGGAGTATTTGGAGAGATTTTAGGAAGATTAGTTTCCTATTCTAGAGTCACTACTTGTATATATACATGTAATCTTTTCCTTCAATAATCAATCTTTCTTTCCCAATTTCTCTGTATTAAAACACCGGATGTAAACATGGGCAACATGAGGAACCGGGACCAAGGATGATGGGAAAAGCCGAAGTAGGAGCGGTAGTCAAGCAAACGAGGAGTTGGCAGACATTAGCCAGCCAATGAGTACGTTGCTCTTCGGCTGGTTAAGCAGGTTCAACCCCATAGAAAATAATTTTGAACGAGCATTTATTAAATATAACCATGTAAGATGAGAATGATCATCAACATAGAAAACAAAAATATTTCAACCTAGATTTTGAGACCATTGGACATGGACCCCAAACATCTTAATGGACTAACTCAAGGGGGAAAAGCCCATTGATCGATGCAAGATGATAGGTGAGAACGATGTTGTTTGGAAAACTGATATGACTCACACTCAAACAAATACAGACTTAAATTGTGGACACATTTCTTTAAGATAGATAAAGAATGTTGTCCCAACCGATGATGAACTTCAAAAGAAAACATAGAACTAGAAAAAAAATGTTGCATCTTTGAAATAATTTCTTTAGCCTCCATTTCACATGAAAGATTTGGCTCTTTGAAATACTTTTTGGGCATTGAGGTCTCGAGGTGTAAGGTATTTTTCTCCCACAAACAAAATATGCTCTTGATTTGTTAGCAGAAATAGAAAAATTGAGTGCTAAGCATAGTAGTATGCCAATGACTCAGAATCTTCAACTCACCACAACAAACAATGAGGCATTCACAAATTTTGAGATACATAGAAGGTTAGTGGGAAAGCAGAACTACTTGACAATGACTCGTCTAGACATCACATATTCAGTGAGTGTAGTATGTCAATTCATGTCCTCTCTTACTATTGCTGACTGGGAAGCATTGGGACATACTATGCTACTTGAAAGGAGCTCTAGAAAGAGGTCTTCTTTATAGTAATCAAAGACATTTAGGCATCAAATGTTTTACTGATGCAGACTAGGTAGGTTCGAAAGTTGATAGAATGTCTATAATAGGATTGTGCTTTCGTTGGAAGTCATTTAGCATCATGGAAGAGCAAGAAGCAAAATGTGGTCTCTCGTTCTAGTGTGGATTCTGAGTATCGAGCCATGGCACAAGCTATATATGAAGGTAGATGCAACAACTGTTAGAAGAAGTTGGCTTCAAAATTTCTTCACTCGCTAAATTATGTGTGATAATGTAATCATCCATATTACCCTTAATCCAGTATTTCGTTAATAAACCAAGCATATTAAAATTAATTGTCATTTTGTTCGTGAGAAAATCCAACAGAAAATAATCTCCACAGGACATGTCAAAACTGGAGAACAACCAAGAAACATCTTTACTCAAGCTTTAAATGGACCTTAGATTGAATGGACCTTAGATTGAATGGACCTTAGATTGACTATACTTAACAAGTTGGGGCATGATTAACATCTATGCTCCAACTTGAGAGGGGAGTGTTCACATAATATTACCTTATAAATTAGCAAGATTTGATAGCAATTAGTTCCAAATCAACTTGGTTTTAGATCATAATTCTAGGCTTGATCTTAGGGATTAACTTGCTATTTTATCATCACCTACATAGTATGAATATAAATAGGACCTCTTCTTTCTTGTCGATATACACTGTTGATAGACTTGGAATATTAAAGTTCTTCTTTGATTATAATTCTTCCTTAATTAGGAATTCTAACTCTATTAGGATAGCTTTCCTATATATATACATGTATATAGTTTGTAAAAATTATTAGAGAATTTAGTAAAATAAATTTCTTAAAAATCTTTATGGTATCAGAGCTAGTTATGATCCCGGAGATTGAGTTTTCTCTCTCCTGCATCTAAATTTTTTTTTCGGTTTTTTGTCCGACTAAGGAGTTGAGTTTCTTCCTCCTCCTTTATCGACACCGCCCACACCAGACGATTGCCCAGCCTTTGTTTGGCCGGTCGCCGGAATTTCACACCCGTCCGACGTCGCGCGTGGCATCACGCGTCGCCTGAAGATTCAAAACACTGTTTACGCGCCGACACGTGGGGGCGCGTGCCACCGGTTCCGGCCATCGTCCGACTTGGGTTTCTGCCCAGATATGATCTCCGGTCTCCCGCGACTCCGATCAACTCTTTTCGGATCAATTCCGACGACGTGTTTTTTTGGGTTTCTCTGAACAGGTTCTGACTTTTTTATTTATCTCTGTCTATTTTTCAGTCACTCTATCATCATGACAGACATTAAGAAAGGGAATGAAGTAGATACACATCACGTCTTTAGTGATAATCCCTATATTCAAATTAGCCCTATTAAACTGCATGGGTGTAGTACTTATTTGGCTTGGTCTCGATCATGTTTACTGTTTATTAAAGCTAGAAGGTTGCAGGGATACATTAATGGAGATAAAAAACCACAATCTGTTAATGATCCATTTTTTAGTCAATGGGATTCTGATAATTCTTTGGTTATGCTTGGCTTCTTAATTCTATGGACCCTAAAATCTCTAGACAATATTTACTACTTATACTGCGGAAAAAATATGGAAAGCTGCCAAAAATACCTATTCTCGAATGGGAAACGATGCTCGAATCTTTGAACTCCGTAATAAAATTCATGGCACAAAACAATGTGAGCTTTCCGTTTTAGAATATTTATCTGAATTGAGTAGTTTATGGCAGGAGCTCAATTATTATCAGGATTTTCAAGCTAAATGTGTTGATGATGCAGTATTGATACAAAATATGATTGAAAAAAAAAGGGTGTACGATTTTTTGGCTGGTTTGAATCCTGAATTTGATCAATTGAGAGTTCAAGTAATTGGCAGATCTCCTTTTCCCTCTCTTGAGGAGGCACATTCTTATATTCAGTAGGAAGAGACCAAAAGAAGTGCCATGCTTTACACTGTACCGGTTGAGAAATCAGGCTTAACTACACGTGTTACTCATGAGCAGACACAAAGTATTGCCTCTGATAAAGATCAGTTACATTGTGATTATTATGGAAAGCCGAGACATTCAAAGGAAACTTGGTGGAAATGACATGGGAGACCTGTTGGTGTTCAGGAGGAGAATGAGACTATTGTTCCAACTGTTGTTCAGGAGGAGAATGAGGAGACTATTGTTTCAAATGTTGCTGGGAGGTTAGATAGACATGATTTATTGAGATTTTCGAGGAAAAATAGGTCTGAAGAAGCCATCATGCCTCCTACACTGCAGGAATCCTCTGGTGAGTTATCTTCTGATTCTGATTTAAACTTAACCATTGCTTAAAGAAAAGGGGTCAGGGCATGTACAAAAGACTCTATATCTAACTATGTCTACTATGATTCCTTATCTCCCTCTTATAGAGCCTTTGCGTTGTCTCTTTCTTCTATGTCTATTCCACAGGATTGGAGAGAAGCTATTACAGATCCAAAATGGAAAGAAGCTATGGTAGAAAAAATGAAAGCTCTCGCCAAAAATGAAACTTGGGAACTAGTTGATGCTCCAGATAAGAAAATAGTTGGCTGCAAGTGGGTGTTCACAATAAAACACAGAGCTGATGGCTCAGTTGAGAGGTTCAAAGCTAGATTGGTGGCAAAAGGATTCACTTAAACTTATGGAATTGATTATCAGGAGACTTTTGCACCTGTTGCTAAAATGAACACCATCAGGATTTTGTTATCTTGTGCAGCTAATCTGGATTGGGATTTCCAACAATTTTATGTAAAAAATGCATTCCTACTTGGAGACCTGGAAGAAGAAGTTTATATGGAGATTCCTCCTGGTTTTGACAATGAAAGAACTCAAGGAAGGGTGTGCAGACTAAAAAAGGCTTTGTATGGATTGAAACAATCTCTGATAGCTTGGTTTGATAGATTCAGTAAAGCCATGATTTCCTTTGGATATCAATAGAGTAATGCTGATCATATCCTTTTCATGAGACACTAATATGTAAGATTACTATTCTCATTGTTTATGTTGATGATATAGTAATGACAGGAGATGATAAAGAAGAAATGACTCGTTTGAAGGAACTTTTGGCTCAGGAGTTTGAGATCAAGGAGCTTGGAAGATTATAATATTTCTTGGGAATTGAAGTTGCCAGATCAAAAAAGGGAATCTTCATTTCTCAAAGGAAGTACATTCTAGATCTTTTGGATGAAACTGGTATGCTGGGGTGTAAACCAGCAGAATCGCCCATTGAAAGCAATCATAAGTTACAAGTCGGAATTGAAGCATCAGTTGATAAAGACATATATCAAATATTGGTTGGAAGACTTATTTATCTTTCTCACACCAGACCAAACATTGCCTACCAGTCAGTGTGGTGAGTCAATTTATGCATGACCCTAGAGAGTCTCATATGCAGGCTGTCTTTCAGATTTTGCGCTATCTAAAGACAGCTCCAGGGAAAGGTCTTCTTTTCTCTAAACATGATCATCTTCGAATTAAAGCCTTTACAGATGCAGATTGGGCAGGGTCTCTAGATGACAGAACATCCACCACTGGTTATTGCACCCTTGTAGTAGGTAACCTAGTCACTTGGATGAGCAAGAAGCAAAGTGTAGTTGCTAGATCAAGTGCAGAAGCAAAATACAGAGCTATGGCTCAAGGTGTCCCGTGTCTGTGAACTTTTATGGCTACAGAAGCAACTGGTAGAGCTAAAGTTGGTTGGGAAAGACAAGTTATCATTGTATTGTGATAACAAGGCTACAATCAGTATTGCTCATAATCCTGTTCAACATGATAGGACAAAGAACATTGAAATTGATTGACACTTTATCAAAAAAAAGTTAACTGATTGTGTCTTGAGCTTATTTTATGTGACTTTTGAAAGATAGCTAGCTGATGTGTTTACAAAAGGGCTCAACAGTCGAACCTTTCATACTTTGATTTGCAAGTTGGGCATGTGTAATATCTTTGCACCAACTTGAGGGGGAGTGTTGACAGACTTGGAATATTAAAGTTCTTCTTTGATTAAGATTCTTCCTTAATTAGGAATTCTAACTCTATTAGGATAGCTTTCCTATATATATACATATATATAATTTGTAAAAATTATTAGAGAATTTAATAAAATAAAATTTTCAAAAATCTTCATACACCAATAAAATATTCCTTTGTATTAAGAAGAAATAGGAATAATAATGGCAACAAATTTAAAAATTATATATACATCAAAAAAATCCTATTTACATTCCTCTATTGCTAGAGAGAAACATTACAAACAATGTAAATGCTTAAACTATCACAACTGTCTTGCTACTGAAGTTACCACATGCACTTTGAGTAGGGGTTATGAGGAGTATATCATCCATGAAGAAAACAACTTGCAATAAAATAATTCAAACAACCAGAAACAATACCTTCACGATGGCAACAGCAAATGATGCAGGAATAAATGAGAAGGCGATATTAATAATAACAGCAGCAGAGAAGGCATCCAAGTCCTACATAATTCACATGATAATTCAAGTTGTAAATTAAAAGCAGTGTCTGAATGAAATATCAGATGCATATGTGAGAGACAATGCCAAATCAAGATGCAAAGATCTTTATACAATGTTACATTTAATAGAGTTCATCCATAACATGAATGTCTAACATGCTGGTAAAACAGGCAAACATGCATGTCAGACAGCATTCCTTTTTAAAGAATAAGAATCTGCAACACTCTACAAGCATGTAGTGATGAAAGCATTAGACAATGGCACTATACAGTTCTTTTAACAAAAAGCATGTCTAATTTCATGCAGTATGCCATTTGTTAGCACCATGCTTCACAATACTCTCCAAAACAATCTTGTCCTATGTTCAGAAAGAATGAATACAGGAGATTCCTAGATTGAAGAAACCATTTCCTTAGAGCCTGCCACCTCCTAATCTCAACCCACCCCTTTTCCCAGTATCCATGAGTTCATCAGCATGTAAACTGAGATGCAGATCATCCAAGGAGCATTAAACTTCTGTTAGAACAATTCAAGTGAGACCCCATGTACACCCGACAATCTCATGGGATCTGGGTGATCAGTGGCGGGCATAATGACTCTTTTCTTCTCAAAAATCCAATCTCTTAAACAATTTCTGAAGCTAACATTGAGGTCCAATGACCCAATAAAAACTGAGCAACTAACATGGACCTTTACAAATAAAATTATCTTTATACTAATGTTCTAATACCAAAATGGGTTCAAATTGAATAGTTCATAAGTTGTTTTCAGTATAGAACACTTGCTCCAAAAAAAAAATTGATCTGGACGCTGTTAGATAAAAATAGGTATTGGACCAATTCTAACCCAATGTTGAGTCAATAACCTATGCATTAAAGTAAATATATCAATTTTTGCCTGATAATTATATTCAGAGAGAACTGAGAATCATTAACTTGAGAATTTAACTAGTAACTAGTCAGCCTTTCCTTGTCACTATTTTTCTTTACAATATTGTGGACATATTTAAGATTGCATATAAGAGAGTAACTATCTGGCTCAATCGTGGCTTCTAGCATAACCTGTTCGTATAAAATGCTGGAGAACAAAAATATTAAAGGGGAAACATACATGTCGTTGCAAATGCTGGCTCTTCGTCATTGGCAGAGGGTGATTACGTGTTCTTATTGTCATATTTTTGTCACCAGTAGCAAGCCTAAGAATTGCTGCATTCATTACATTGATATAAGTTGGAGCAGCATGCTGACAAGAACTATTATGCAGTACAGTATATCCCAAACTTCCATCATCATTTTGATCGTCCATCACAACTGCTCCATACCTGCAAAGGACCGACATCAAATGGAACAGAGCCCTGGATCATTTATTAACAAGTTCAAAGGGATAAACACATAGTTCCAGCTGCTTCCTTTGGAAAGCAACATCCAGACATTGGCTCTATCCTAACCTAACAGCCTAAATATAAATCAGTTTCATTAAAAAAAAAATGGCATGTAAAGTAATCACGAAGTAGGTCAACCACCACCTTCAACAAGAATAATTAACATATTTGTGTCTACCAAGGATTTTGACATAAATAAGAAAATTAAAGCTTACACAATATTAGTTTGACAATAATGATGAAAAGGCTAGACCATAGGACCCCAGTCTTGATTCCGGATCGGCCCATTAACAGTTGACATTTTTTCCACTTCTTCAACTTTTTAAAGCCGGTTCAAGATAAGAGGGAAAATTGTCTAGCTCAACCAGTTCCAAGGATAGACTTTTCAAATGGTTCTAGGTCTGAACCAGTCTGGCCAAGCCTAAGGCTAGATACCATCATTCTATGAAAGGTGACATGCCAATTTGGACTCAAAACAAAATATTCTTCTAAAAGATTGACAAAACAATTAGTTCACAGTCCAGACAAAGGCAAAAATGTGAAGATTTTAGTAGTGAATGTGAGTTCATAGAAGCTATCTATTTTTATCAAAATATCAACACACTCAATTATAACATGCAATAGTCGAATGAGCAACCATGGCTGTACAATTTACCAGGCTAGTGTCAAGGATTGAATCCCTAACATGTCAGAAATAGAGGAAAGGGGAGAGAAATAGAAGAAAGAAAAAGCAATGAAATGGACAAGAAGATTAAAAATCGAAACCTGGGATTTAGTATTTTCACATGCAGTTTCAAGAAAATCAAGTGATTCAACATTCTAGTTAACATACCTTGACTGATATGATTCATTGAAGCTTGACATTAAGAATTCACTCATTGAAAGTAAAGCCAGTCCCAAAGTTGGCCCCGCTGCCTTGATGGCATCATCCAATGCCCTCTCTGAATCAGGGAATTTATACTCGCTCTTTTTAAAGCTTTGAATCCAACCACCTTTAACATATTCTACAACCTGCAGATTAGTAATCTTTGAGTTGTGAAAAATATACTCGCAATCTCAAAATAATCAGAACACTAAGTTTAACTGATTAAAGAATTTGCCTACTCCAGGAAACAATTTACTATTGAAGAAAAATAATAAAACTAATTAATCACACACAGAAGTCCTCGAACCCATTCACATCCAATGTTGTTTACCTCACCAAGGATACATTTAGCATTGAGTTTGGGAGTGGGAGGTTAAATAGACCGCTGCTAGAAAAGTAACATTTGAGATGGCTATTGAATTTTTTTTTTAAATTATTTTGGACTTGTTACGTCTAGGATTATGTTAAAATTTAACTTTAAACTATTTTTTAATGTTGTGTAATTGACACCTTTAAAAAGACATATTTTTCTCAACATTAGCTCTTACAGCAATGCGATATATACTCTACATAGTGATAGCATCCTCACAAAAAACACTCCCACAAAAAATAATTACTCTCACAGCAAGCAAGGGACTTGCTCCACCCATGGGCCACACGTCACAATCTCTGGCCACCCAAAACAAGAGCTGAAAGCTTCTCAAGCCTAATTTTGTGCACTTACGGTGTTTACTTGGGCAGTACTCCAAGTAAGAGTTCAAAAAGCTTTTTCAATGAGCTCAACTCCAAGAGAGTTCAAAAAGC
This sequence comes from Cnidoscolus chayamansa, assembly GCA_948266635.1. NCBI lineage: Eukaryota > Viridiplantae > Streptophyta > Magnoliopsida > Malpighiales > Euphorbiaceae > Cnidoscolus > Cnidoscolus chayamansa. The sequence continues at coordinate 4,695 of CAOGCB010463053.1, read as the reverse complement.
TTTTTCAACGAGCTTAACTCCTAGAAAGTTCAAAAAGCTTTTTCAATGAGCTTAACTACAAGAGACTTCAAAAAGCTTTTTTTACTTGAAAAATACTGAGTAGGGAGTCATTTTTCTCTTATTGAACAAAGGAATATATACAATAGATTTTGACTAGATTAGGAAACTATTTACTAGGAAACTATGCAGAGATTTCTCCATGATTCTAGGACCTAATTTACATACTAATCTACATGATTTACTGCTCAATATTCTACTTCCAAAAATACAGATTTTTCCACATTTTTCAATGAGCTTTTATATTTTATTAATTATTAAGTACACTAAAGGTTGGCTTAAAGTGAAGAATTTGTATGTTTTTGAAATGAATTTGATTGCCAAGAATACAGATCCAAAGGCTGCAAGAAAAGCATAAAGAACAACAAAATCAGAAGTTAAATATAATTAACAGACCTCTCTTGCAATAGGCTGGGATAGATCAAAAGGAATTGGACCACCACCACCACCTCCACTTAAGAGAGGATTAAAATGTGAAGTTGTCAAAGTAACAGACTGCTGATCAGGATGTGGCTTAAGTTTGAGAAAAAGGAGACCAAAAAGCAGGAACACAGCAGGAATTACAAGCTGGAAAACAATTGTTTTCCGGTCTCTCCTAGCAGATATTGCCCTCTTTATAAATAATGCTTTGGTATGTTGCCAAAATGTTGATCTTGAGATAATGCAACAGCTACAGCACTGCATGCCCAAGAAATTAATGAAACTTAAAACTGCGGCAACCATTAAACCACATGCTTTCTCCACTATGGCAGAAATGAAGCCAATAAACTTCCTATAATTTCCTAGAAGTTTGGAATCAAAAACCCTTTTTAAGCTATGGTTGTGAGAAGCTGTAGGAACAACAGAATCAGATGAAAGCATATTGCTCCTGTGCTCAAAACCATCAGTTCCATCATAGTCGGATCCTGCAACTCTCAGAAATACCTCCTCCAGAGTTGTGACTGAGATTCCATAGCTTTCAATGCCAAGATACTTATTGTCATCACTGCTATATATTTCGGAGTTCGAGACTGATATTCTCAAGCAACTTTCAATTTCCCTGAACATGCTCTCAAAGGACGAGGAGGATGCCAGAGGAAGCTTAAAGGAAATCTCAGTTCCAACCTGGAGACGCAAAATAAATCAAGAATTGAAAGTTAAACGAGGAAGATGAACAGTACAACTGTATACAAATGGAATCAAGGACAAGTATGAGAAAGAACCTAGACGCTCACATAGCATGTAACATCCACAGCATAAGGATATCCAAGATAATAGATTAATTTAAAATTTTTAATAGAATTCAAATTCAAAAATTATATCCTTTGGAGTATCAAATGCTAGATTAGAAATATTGAAAATGAAGACAGTAAATACAAATGAGGATCCATAATTAGAAGTGTTTGGCATCAGAGTAGACAGCTAAAATATATATTTACTCATATAAAACCCATTTTGAGGAATATTCCATACCTCACTCACACATATTGCTGATGGAACATGGCGGTAAACAATATCAGCAGCTGCAGAGGCACTAGGTGCAGACTAAAAGAATATAGTGCCACCAATAAGGCCATTTTCAGTGGTATTAGAAACAGAACATAAAGTCAAACAAGAAGCTTTGCAACTAAACAATAGAAGATAGGACAAACCTTCACTAAAGTAAGAGTATAACCAACCCCATACTGATGCTTCAGGAAGAGAGAGCTGTCAAATAAGCATTGAAAATGTGATATGATAAATGCTAACCAATTTGTAAGTAGACTTCAACATATCATTCTCCGTTTCTCTTTTAGTTGAAAAGAAATGTATAAATACTTCTTAAACATATGATTCACAAAATGAATCCATCATCAACTGCAATGATACAACTTCTGAATAGGAAGATGCATTATGTTAAAAAAAAAAAAAACTATGAGAAAAGGACCAAAAACTTCTCTAGTTTTCACTGAATATAGTAAAAAGTAGATTTAAAATAACAAGTTGCTATTATCCTGAACGGTTGCTTGTCAACAATGGATAAATGGAGCCATATGAATCGATCTACTAGAAGCCAACACTATTTATTTATTTTCTTTTCATCACAGAAGCACAAACATAGACAAGGACAAGAATTTTAATCAGTTAAAAAGTGTGAATTAATTCAACTCCAATATTCATCAACAACAACAAACAACAACAAGCCTTAGTCCCAAACAAGTTGGGGTCGGCTGTATGGATCCTTTGACAAATAAGCTCACAGACAATATCAACAATCACACGCCTTAGACTCCTTCCATTACGCGGATTTTACGCCTCCATTCAAGTCTATTACTAACTAAATCCGCATCAATATTTAAGGCTCGTAAGTCTCTATCTATTACTTCCTTCCAAATTGTCCTAGGTCTACCTCGACCTTTTTTAGCCTCATCAACCCTAAAGTTCTCCCACTTGCTAACCGCCGCTTGGGGAGGTCGTAAAACATGCTCAAACCATCTAAGTATTCATTCTCTCACCTTATTACCAACCTCTGCTACCTGTACTTTTTACCAAATATGCTCATTCTTAATTTTATCCAATCTAGTATGGCCACACATCCATCTTAACATTCTCATTTCTGCCACGCTCATCTTATGAAGATGTTGCCCTGTAGGTGCCCAACACTCACTACCATATAGCATCATTGGTCGAACAACAGTTCTATAGAATTTACCTTTCACCTTCAATGGTATTTTCTTGTCGCATAAGACTCCTGATGCTTCCATCCACTTCGTCCACCCTACTTGTATTCTGTGGGCCACATCTTCGTCTATACGACCTTCATTTTGAAACACAGAGCCCAAATATCTAAACTGTTTGGTTCTTGGAACCAAAACTCCATCCAAATTAACCACTTGTTCTTTCTTTTTCTTTAAACTGAACTCACAGTGCATATATCCTGTTTTACCCCTACTTAACCTAAAACCTTTGTCCTCAAGAGTTTTCCTCCACACTTCCAGCTTACGATTAACTCCCTCACTGGTCTCATCGATTAACACAATGTCATCTGCAAATAACATACACCAAGACACATCATCTTGTATGCTTCTAGTTAGCTCATCTATAACAAGAGTAAACAAATATGGACTCATGGCCGAACCTTGATGCAATCCAATGGTAATGGGAAAAGCCTCTGTGTCCCCACCAGGTGTTTTCACACTAGTGGATGCGTTCTCATACATATCCTTGATGATGTTAATATACTTGACATGGACACCCTTCCTCTTTAGAACCCACCAAAGCACTTCTCTTGTTAATATCCATGTCATTCAAGTGCAACAGTAAAAAAAAGTGACAAACCACCGACAACTAGATAATGAGGCGGTTTGAGTTGGTCCCCAAATATCATAATGAATAAGCATAAAAAGAATTGTGCTTTTATTATTACTAGAAGGTAAAGAAGTTCGGGTATGTTTAACATACTCACAAGCGTCACAAAAAATGAAATCAAACTTAACATCCGAGAACAACTCAGGATAAAGTTTTTCTAAGACATAAAATGATGGATGTCCTAACCGTCTATGCAACTGAATTATTTCTTAATTAACATCCTTATTTCTTCCAAAAAAAGCTTGACATAGAGCACCTTGATTCCCATCCATTAGATATAAGCCATCATGCAGTCTACCAATTCCAATTCGCTTCCCTGTGTGAAGATCCTAAAAAAGACAATGATCAAAGAAAAACTCAATCTTACACTGGAGTGCTTTGGTGATAGCACTCACAGATAAGAGGTTAACAGGGAATTTAGGAACATGAAGAACAAATGATAAGTTAAGGTTGGGAGCACAAGTAAAAGAACTTGTCCCATACGCAGGTGTTAACGAACCATTGGCTGTTCACACAGTTTCTGGTTTCAGACATGGAGAGTAATCACAAAAGCCTTGAGAATTGCCTGTCATGTATCTATTCGCACCAGAATCAATTATCCATGAATCAAAATGAGCAGTAAATGCATTACATGAGTGTACGAGCTTTGAGATGGCACTTGTCGAATCAATTTGAGACAGGAGTCCCTTGAGATTCTAGATCTCGATAGGTGAAAAAATGCTTTCTAATGTTGTGTTGTTCTCCATTGTCTCTGATAAGTGAGTTTGAGCTTTGGAAGAGTTATCTTTCCTCCCCCCACGACCACAGGGAGGACGACCATGGAGCTTTCAACAAATCTCTCTAGTATGTCAAGGCTTCCCACAGTTATCACAGTGCAGGTGATCCTTATTAGAACCAGAAGCCTTGGATTGCTGAAGAGTATTAGATGCAATCAACCCGAATTTCTCAACTGATCATGAATAAAGCATGACACTCCTCCAGCTTTCTTCCTGCTCTAAAAGCGCCTAAGCGTGCTTAATAGACGAAAAAGGTGAGGTACCGAGGCCTTGGATCCTTATCTGGTCAAATTCAATGTTCAATCCGGCAAAAAATTCATAGACCCGCTCCTTCTGTACAAGCTGATGAAACTCCACTATATCGCCGGTACAATCCGTTTGGAAGTCCTGATAATAATCTAATTCCTGCCATAATCCACTCAATTCAGAATAATATTGAGAGAGTGTCAGCTCACCTTGCTTTGTGCTATGGATTTTATTGTGAATTTAAAAAACTTGAGCATCATTACCCATGCATGAGTAGGTAAGAGCTGCA